>JABWIB010000158.1:63124-74824 GCA_016617825.1 Platyplectrum ornatum | reverse complement strand
TGTATGTATGGGGGGGAGTGGTCTCCTGTATGTATTGGGGGAGAAGTCTCCTATATGCATGAAGGAAGTGACAGCCACTTTACAAACGCAGCATGCATAACACGCATTATACATGCACTTTGACATATAGATCTGGGTGCATTTGGGCAGAAAGAACTTTAAGTTGGGATATGGTATTACATTTTTAATGATGACAGTGTCCGTCTTTTTTTTTATCATTAAATATAAATAATTGATTAAATGTTTTATTTCAATAGTCTCCCTCATGGTTATTAATGCCACAACTAGCCGTGCAACAGTTAAGTATTTAACGTGCTATATACCTGAGATAGGATTGGTTGCAGGGACAAAAGCAATAGAGAACTTATGAGTCACACAAAAGTCAATTCCAAACCTATTTCTGGCCCAGAATTCAACTTTTTAATCATAAAGCTTGGGAAAGGTTACAAAATCTCACAATTATATGTGTACATTCAGCTGCTGTTTGGGTGTTGCTCTGGAATTGAAGCGCGCACCTATTTCTTTTCTTTTAATAGTGTTCGGAAAATAGATCATAAATCTACCAGTCTGTAGTCCGTGATCACTGTCATTGTAAAGAGCATGTTGCTAGGGGCAACCAGACCATTATCATTATTGTAGGCCTGAGATTTCCCGGCCAATCAAATTCCACTCAGACCTCTGTTTTATTGACTTGAAAGCTGTAGCACAAGTAATATTTTGAAACACGATGTGAGAGGTCAATGCTAAGAGGTTTAACAATTTTATTTTTATTTTTTTGTCAAAATGTCCCTAACATTTTTTTTTCTAGTGTTGCAGTAAAAAACCCAATCTATCTAATGGCTTCCATTACGGTAATCACACAATTCACTTTCAATTTCGTTTCTGTTCGATGTTGAGAAATGTATTGAACATGGAAGCTAGCAACAACACTATAGTAAATCTCAGTACATTTTTGCATTGCTGCTTCAGAGCAGAGGACGATCTCTACCCAGGGCCGGTGGGCGCCCTAGGCAGACCTAGCACCGCACCCCCTGCATGTCCTCACACCACGTACTGTTGTGTCGTGATGACGTTACGCAGCTTCAATCCCATTGAGGAGGGCAGCGGAGTGGAGGAAACATTGCCGCCTGTCCTCCCGATGTTTAATTATTGGGTTTATTTTTTACAAATTTTTATGTTTTTGAAATGTATTTTTTTACAACGCTGCCGTCCGGCTGGACACTAGTGGGCGCTCGAGTAGAAAGCTCCAGATAACTGAAAATGCTTATAAGAAATGTGAATAATATACTTTATCATAAAGTTGTTTTTATAATGTACCTTCCTACTACTGATTATCTTAATGGGGAAAACCGTAATCATTATAATTGTAGCAGTTGCTATGTTATGGCAATATATAATAGAATCATGTAAGGTAATGATTAGTAACATGTATCATGTGCCTCATGTAGTAATCAAAGTGATGCCCATATCAAACAATTTTCCAATTTCCCATAAATTATAAAAAATGAATTTCCCTAAAATGATGGGATCTATTTATATTAAATCCAAATTCCATACCTCGTAGCATCTTCAGCCATCACTGGACATTCAGTAGAAGGAAAGGAAAAGAAAGAGAGCAAAATTATGAGGAAAACAGTTTCTTTATATTTTATTTTTGCTCTCTCTTATTACTAAATACACCTGAACATGAAAATGTAGTTACTTCAGAGGTTTTGTTCTACTCTCCCAGGGAAAACCAAGCGTTGTCAGCATTGGGGTGGGGGTGTCATTTATGCAAAGCCCCGTCCCGTGAACAGCAAACTCATAACTATGCTATTGATGGGTGGTGCTTGATGTCAGCAAGCTCTGCCTATTCATAGTATTGAACAGGGATGGAGGCGGTGAATTACATAAAATCACTGCTTCAGCCTTGTTCTAGGGCGTTATTATAATTTATGCAAGACATACCTTAGTTTTAAAATTGTATTGCTTTCCATTCAAATGAGTTAGCCATCCAGGCCAGAACTATTCCTTGTGCAGTCTATACAACCACTTACTTAGCTATCTGTTATGAAAGTCCCATATTGTCCCATAAGGTTGTGCAGGGTATCAGTTATTGTTATGCTGTAGGAGCATATTAAATAGCTCCCATCATTTAGAATCCTAGAAGAGGACAAACTGGTTCTTTCCAAACCCCTCCCACAAATGACCATAATAAATAGAACCACACCCACATTGCCATAGGCCCTGCCCCTTTGGTTGTCACCCATTAAGACTGTTGAGAGGTTTGATGCTCAGGTAACGGCATTTCACCCCTGTGTGATGTCGCATGGTGATGACACATACAGGTGGAGCGATGCAGATGTGCACGAACAATTGGCAGCTGGAAAAGCTTATGTTTAATCAGTCCTTCCTGTGCATTGGCCCTTTTTGTAAAATTGGAGCAAGGGACGGTCCTCCCTCACTATCCAGGCCTGGAACTCCAGTCCTGCCAGTCCCACTGATAGCGGCCCTGTCTGCACTACTTATGCCTGCTACTCCGACAGAGGCTGACATATGAACATTAGGCTCCTTAAGCTTTTATAATATAAAAGAAATGAACTTACATCATAGACGCACAGGGAGCCAAACGTTCTCATGTCAGGTTCTGCCAGCAAAGGGGCAGAGAGAGGGTGCGTGTCAATCAGAAATCAGATGCCCTGCCCGTCAAATCTCCAATCAGAGAGTAAGATGCCCTGACTCTCTGATTGGATGTGCAGGGTGCCCACAGTTTATACCCCATTCACATAAACTACCCTGGTAAAAAACCGAGCAGGGTTGTTAGCTGTGGATATGAATTACCCTGGTAATTAACCCTGTTCCCAGTGCTGAATTACCCTGGTAATTCACAAACTACACCGCTCACACTGAACCAGGGTAGTTAGTAGTAATTTTAGCGCCGTTCACACTGAGTACACTACACGGGTAGTTCAGTCAACCAGGGAAGTTGACTGAATTACCTGGGTAATACCCCACGGGAAGGGCGTTAGGCCTAGGATGATAGATGCCTACCTCTGTAAGTACATAACAGGTGGACAGACATTCTTGTCACAGTGTTTCTGAACTTGTACAAATGTACGACTAAAGTTCCAACCTTTTAATCTCAACTTTGGAATTGAATGACCTTATATAAATAAAAGGTTAGGGTGACCTTATTACAGTGGTGCTTTACAAATGTTTTTCTCTGTATGCAGACTGCATACATCTTTTTTTAATTAAATATAGATTCTAGAACCTCATATAAATGCAAGAACGCTGCAGCCTGATACTTATCATGTGATTTTCTAATAGCGTCCCTCCTTTGTTTTCATTTTTCCAGCTGAGCTTAGGATACAGAGGGATGAATAGTCTCCATGCTGTGAAATGAGAAACGCTGGACAAAATGCAGATGTTTTAGTTTAGTTTTTAGAATCTCCGAAAAGAAGTAAAAACCAAGAGCAGGATTTACTAAACTGCAGAAATCTAAAAGTGGAGATGTTACCCATAGCAACCGATCGGATTCTAGCTAACAGTCTCTAGTATGTAATAAAAAAAACGATGGCTAGAATAAGTTTAGTAAATCTAGCCCCTGTACTCTGTGTCATTACATAATACCACCCTGTGTCCCTCACCCATTTCTATTTAGAATAATTCAACATCACATAAGAGCTTTGTGATCAGTTTTCCTTCAACGTTTGGAAACTACTGCAGATGACACTTTAAAACGTTTGTTTCTAAAATACCACCATGGCACTGGATTTATCCCAAAAGCATGCTAATATGCTCTCATGACATGCTGTCAGTAACTCTGAAAAGCTGCATTTCCAGAAGTAGCAGCTAGGTGGCGCATCAATGCAGAAGATAACCATTGTCAGTGGCAGGACTGTGCACGCATTAGTGCAGTATACAGGAGCCAGTCACTCATACCGCCACATGGCCGTATTTTATTAAACTGTATAAAGCAACACATCGGTAGTTCAGTTTTTCTCTTTAAAGTAAACTTTATTCTACATGGTTGCTTTGAACAGCAGATTTTCAATTCAGCTTATTAGACTGGAACTCTTGTTTTTCTAAGATATACATTTACTTTTACCAAAGTGCTTTCCCATTTCACGCTCTTTGGTGCCTGCATTTACAGAACCTGCTGTGAGTCAGTTTAGCACATATGTGCATGTTGCCCCACATTAAAATCTCTGTCCGTAGTTGCTACATCCTAATAGTGAAGCAGGAGCAGGGTGTCAAAACTGGTTCCAAAAGAGCATGCCAGATAATGTACACAATGTAAGATACATGCATTGATACGGCATGACACCTTCAAGCTAAGGGACAATTAACATTAACCACCATGCAAGCCGGACCCTGGAATGTAACTTTCCTTGTATAAGGAGACATGCACCCTAAATCATTCATTAGGGCTGTATGGAATATTCTACTGATCTACTGATCGGCATGTGCGGCTGTTGTAAACTAAAATCAGCCCGGCCCGTTCATTGGTGTTTCAGGGGGTCTGCTAGCAGCAATGGCTGCCGTCGGAGTCTCCTGAGTGAGACGCGGCAGCCGGAAGTGACATCAGCGCGCCATTGACGTCACTTCCAGCTGTATATATATTCTGGCTATAAATTTATATATATTTTTGTCAGCCTACCCCTGGTCATGAATGCCAAAAGATCTGTATCTGGCCAAATGTGCAGGGAGGGGACGGATTAGAGAAGTGGAAGGTTAGGGTTAGGTTGCAGGCAGCGCCGCCGAGAGGAGAGGGAGGGGGTACTATTTACCCGGGCCTAGGCCTCAAGAGGGACAGACTTGAGAAGGGCACACACAACACCAACATTCATCAATATATTAAATATATTCAGGTGCAGGACTCAAAAGAGTAATAGAAGTCCACAGGTCACCAAAGCAACCACACTCAGGACTCCATATTATAGTATTAGAGTATAAAAATAACGTGTTTATTATAAACCTTAACAATGACTCACACCATCAATAATCTCACACAAAAAATAAAAAGTTTAAAAGAGATAAACAAAGATATTTGAACAAGGTAGATCAAATTCATTCAAACTATCCTTCATGACCTGACCTGATTCGCAGATCTTCTCTGAGAAAAGCCCGCCCCCTTGCCCTTGCCACTGCGACTCATGTAAATGAGAAAAGGGGCGTTCCCCGCTAATTGCTAGCACAGCGTGCATCATGTAAGCTGTGCGCAGCAGCGTTGAAGCAGGTAATGTCCTATGCCTGCTTCATTACGTTTAAAAAAAGTGTACAAAAAAATGATATTAAAAATATTAAAACAACATGATTAGGTGTGATTTTTTTCAAATTAAAAATACAAAAGAAGAACTTTTTTGTTCATTCAGAAATGCCGCCAGTAGTTGGGCAGTAGTTGCCGGCTTTTATGCATTCAAATATTTTCAGGAGCGCCACTAAGTGCAGGGATGAGGGACATATGGCTGCGTTGTTGCGCAGCGCTGAATCAGGGGCATGCTGCGGCCGCCAGAAACTCTGAATCAGGTCCGTAATCCATAGGAAAAGTCCTGGATAAATGCATTTGTAAATCTGGTTACATTATAAAAAGCAGGTTCCATCACAGACTCCTGTGGGCATCATTAAGAGGAAGGCATTGAAGTCCATATATAAGTTCCTCTAACTTCAGTAAAGCCCAGGTCACATGGTATTATTAGACCTCTCAATGGTGTACACAATTGATTGGACTGTTATGCTATCGTTTATTTTTACAATATGCCCCTGTGTTATAATTGCACATCTCGTTAGCTGCCTCGTTTGTGCACTTCAGGTCCCTCTATGATTTTCCTGCAATATCAGATTTTTACTTCAGGGGGAAAAAAAAGAAATTCCGTGATTCCGGTATGAACCTGGTTTATATATACAGTGAGTTCAAAGAATATTATCCAGCCTTGCCAATAATATTGAATTTAGAAATAAATAGAGAAAAATCAGTGATCCTTGGGAATTCACATTTAGAAAGTATATTTGTAATATAGGAAATCCTGCTATCTCTAAACCATCTGTCAATCTTGAAACCGTTTCATAAACCTGATGTAATGGATAGTAGACGCACGCTGCAGAACTCTGTGGTGCTCTCTTGTGGCCATATGGAAATTTGACTGTTAGATTGTTCATCTATAATCATCTATTATAAATAACAGAATCACTATTTTCTAGAGTTTTCACATTTTCTCAAAGTCTTCCATAAAAGAAAATGTAATGTAATTCGTATGATATATGTCTTTCTACAGCTAAGGGAATGTAGTCCTGCATTGCCTTCTGTAAACTATGAATTCTGTAAAATATACATATACAGGGCAGAACTTTGTAGAATTCTGTGACCTTTCAGTCACTTCATCCCACTTGCCCGGAGGCAAGATAAATTTGTTCCCCCCCCCCCATGTACTGACAGCTATATCTCAGAAATCAAGGTAACTGCACATCTGAGATGTCGTGATCAGTGAGCCCTGAGCGACGTCTTTTAGTAGCAGAGAGTTCAATTTGCCTCCCCTTTAATTCACCATGGTTTTGCCCACCATTGAAAAATCTTTTGATTGGAACAATTTATTTTATAGTGTATGCCCAGCTTAATACTGATTGCAACAGATAAAACTTGCCTCCCCTACAATTCTACATAGTTTTGCCCAGGTGTAAATTGTCCAATGGATCCTATCTATAATATACATTAAAAGAGTTCCACTATCCATTCATTGTCCTAACGAGAGAGAAAAATCTAAAATACGTACGTGTTCCTGGCTCTTTTATCGCACAACTCAAAACAGTCATCAAAGATTATTAACTTGTATGATGTTTGATGTTAAAATGTGCTCCTAATGTTTAAAATCTTCTTAAATCAGGATTCCGATCACAATACAATTCACCCAGGATAAACCCAGCAATAGGAGTGAATGACCTTTCAAAATAAGGGTTAAAATCATTTAAATGAATGCACTGTGAGGTCTTTCTCATTAACCCCCGTATCCCACACTGAAGGAAGAGATGCTAATGTGCGGCTAAAAATACATCCGCTTATTCACAGGTGAGTGGATGGGGGTCACTTGTCAGCAGGATCTCTCCATTCTATGTTTTATTGAGGTGTTGATAATATGGAACACCTGTTGTGTCCTGTATTTCCCAACAGGAGAGAACGATTGACACAAAAAAGATTTTAGGTTAGCAGAAATATTTCAAGTGGAGATTCATTATTTTATTATTATTATTATTATTATTATTATTATTATTGCAAGTATTCATAACATAGTGGTCTATAGAGTAAGGATCATACTTGCCAACTGTACAAAAAAAGTAAAGTCTCCAGCAATCCTGGCAGTACTCTTGGGTCTAAATTTACTACACTGCAGAATAAGAAAAGTGGGGATGTTGCCCATAGCAACCAATCACATTTGAGCACACATTATCCAGTATGTAAAATGATACTGAGGGCTTGAATCTGGTAGGTTGCTATGGGCAACATCCCCACTTTTCCAATCCCACAGTTTAATAATTATAGGCATAGGAATATTCAGCCTTCATAATATATTAATATCATCATCAAATCCTGTCCTACTGATGATATTTACAGACAGGTTTCTTCAACATGGTGAGGACACATACATACCTCCCAACATCTTGTGAAGAAGACTGAGACAAATAAGTCCCAACCTGACTCCACCCAGGTCCCATCCTGGTCCCACCCAGACCCCGTCCCTTTTCCAAGACAGGATCACAGCAAATTGCTAAATTTTATTAAATGTTATAAAAAAAAAAACATTATTAACCTAAGGGGAGAAAGTGGTAGACGTGCTATGGGACAGAGGCACAGTCATGTAAAGGCGGGACAGTCTCGCTTAAATTGGGACAGTTGGGAGGTATACACATTTCATTGCAGCCTCTGGTGACCAGATGTGTCTCCCCTCTGAGATCTCCAGTACAGTTAGATAAAACATTAACAGGTACAAGGTACAAATTCACACATATGATGATGATCATAGCAAGAATTTGATACTTATATCCAAGGCTGCCAAAAGAAATTTTGGACCCAAGTGCAGCAAGTTTTTTTTTACCTTGGTAGACTACCATAGAGACGTGTGTATGGCTGCGAAACCTCATCATTGGGTTGAGGCAGTGCCTCATTGAATGAAGGTCTAGCAGATACACTAATAAAGCGTGAAGAGCTCACTCACGCCGGGCCCCTGCTCTTTCTAGGCCAGGGACAGGAGTCCCGGCTGTCCACCCCTGATGGCAGCCCTGGTAAGGAAGTCACAATATATAGAGCACACAAGTGACTGCTATAGAATACAGAGACCACAACATTGGTTATTGTACAATACAGAGAGCACACCAGTGACCACTATGCAAAGCAGAATACACACCAGTGACCTATATATAATATAGTGAGCACAACAGGAACTACTATACATTACAGAGCACACCAGTTATATATAACCAGTATAGAAAACATACCAGTGAAAACAACTAATTAAAAGAAGAAGAAAGAAATATTACACAAATACTTTACAATTTATAAAGAAAAATGTAAACATTTTTTAATTTATTTAACAAGAAAAACACTAATTTTATTGTTCTATTATTGTTTCATTTAGCTCAATAATATATATATATATATATATATATATATATATATATATATATATATATTTATAAAATAATAATCCCTTTTTACCCACATTAACTTTACCAGGGCCACCATCAGGGGTGGACAGCCAGGACTCCTGTCCCTCATCTAGAAAGAGCAGGGGCCGGCGTGAGTGGGCTCTGCAAACTTTATTATTGAATCTGCTAGACCTTCTTTCAATGAGGCGCTGGGGCTGATTCAGCCCTGCGCCTCCGCCAGCCATCCGCATGCACAGATCAGATCTGAATAGCACTGAGTCGGGTGAAAAACCCGACTTCGTCATATGATAATGAGGAAAGGGGCGTTCCACGCCCCATTTCCAAATGCACTTTTAGCCCTGCTAATTAAGTGTAAAAAAAAGTTAAAAAAAATTTTTTAAATATTACTTTATTTATTAAAATGTGTCTGGGTATGTTTTTTTTTAATAATTCTTTTTTTATTTTTTTTTCATTCATGAAAGCCGGCAGTGACTGCTGGCTTTCATGCTCGCAGCTAGCGCTGCAAGTATAACAATTTACCTTATAGTGTATGGTCAGCTTAAGTCATGAGTGCCTAAAGATCTGAATCTGGCCCTGTGTGCTAATCACAACACACTGACCCATACCTCCCAACATTTGCCCCCGACAAAAAGGCCCACCCCTCATGGGGCTAACATGCCCAGTCCACGGTCTATCCAAGCCTTGTCCTTTTTTTGTTATGTTCACAACACAAAAAAAATAAAAAGACAAAAAAGACAGGGTGGGGGCCGGCGGTTACCTGAAATTGGGACTGTCCCGCTGAGATGAGAGTAGTAGGCATATCTCAGATCTTCTGTACATACAGAAACGCACTTACGTCATAAAGCCTACAAGTCCATCTCTTTGAGTGGAAGCGGTTACTATAAGAACATACACGTCTGCATATTCCAGCCCAGCAATTAATAAAAAAGTTTAATTGCAGGCTTTTTATTTATCGTTAGCATTATGGCCCAATAACGTATATAACAGGCTCAAATCACACATTCGAGTGCAGGCTTCTAGGCAGATCAATTTGCAGAAATATGTGTGTATCAATCTAGCAGGCTCCAAGAGATAACCTCATTATAAGACAATGATGGGACATGGATTACTTTGGCTTAAATCCACACTAATTAAAAAATATACTTATTGTAAAGAAATTGCCATTTCGGTGACACATAATGTATCTCGTATAATGAAAAACTATACAGTAAGGCAGAAGGCCAAAGTGATTCTTAAGCACCGCTTGTGAAAAGAATATAGGACACTTGACCCAAAATTAAATCATTTTATACATTGCTGGAAATGTGCGGTTACAGTCATTTTGTCCCAGCGATCCTGACCTTTCTTCTACCACCACCAGTGTTAAACCTCTCCGCTGGGACATGAGCACGGACCAACATTTAATTTCACTTATGCCATGCTGAGTTATAGTAGAAAAAGAGACGTAGGCTGCGTATTATATCGCTTATTGTGAAGCTTGTGCTGGTTGATGTTAGCAATCATGCCAGATACTGCAAAACAAATGAAAGTTTTTGTAAAAACACTGAAAAATATAATGAAAACATGGAGCGTTTCAGGGTTTAGAGGTGGATGGACCAGTACAGCGGTAAAAGCGTTTCTATTAAGGTTGTTATTGTGATGACGATTAAAGTTGCTCATACACAACAATCATGGCTGTTTAAACCAAGTAAAAAGTAGAGCCGTCATATACATTAACAGTAATCATTTGCCATAGATCAGGTAGAACAACGAGACCTAGCACAGCCCTTCTCCCCATCCGGATCATTTAGGAGAGTGCCCAACGGCCACCATTCTATAAGAGGATCGGCAGGTGCCCTCCCAGGCTGGCGAATCATTAACATGCTGGTTTATGATATAACCCCAAATATAAATGGAGGCAGTGAGGGGGTGCATTGGCCACCCCCCAATCGACACATGAGGTGTCAATGTGTCTTATTGGACCAACATGTAATTTAGCACATTTGTATCATTCTAATTCAGTTTGACCCCAAATTGTACAATAGAAAAAAAAAATTGTATAAATATATAAATAATCTGTAAAATAAAAGGCAGAAATATTAGAATCAGAAACATTTATAAATATGCAATAAGCCACCTGCCACGTTTTAGGCTTTTTTTGCAAAGTACCAGATTCAGATCTTTAGACTTACAAGTGGGTAAAACCATGTTGAATTGCAGGGGGGGTAAAATGAATGTCAGTGTGTGCATGCAGGGAGAATACTTTATTGTTGCATTTTGCACACAGATACTGACCAGTGTTACTGTTACACTTGACAAACTTAGCTATTCAGTTTGTCTAAGTCTGGATTAGGTCCATTTTTAGTAATTTCCATCATATTAGGCAGGAACTTATGTCTAAATTCTGTATCCAGCATTTATTGTCATCAGCAGAAGAATTACTAGTTTTATAAGATGTGTGTTTTGCATTTCCTATACGTTATTATTCTGCAAAAGTGTGTTTCCATTGGAGCGTCCTTCACCCAATCCAGTTCTAAGTTAAATCTACATATAGATCCAGTCTACTGACCCGCTACCATTTCCAAATGCCATGAGTTGGAAAAATGAGGGCTCAGAAATCTGCATGGGTGTGAAGGTAGAATGATGTCCTTACCCTTAAAAATATATTATGTCCCACTAGGCTTACTGAGTCTCGTTCTATTCCATTGTTATTATTTAAAATAATGCATTCAGAATTATAGATAAATAATAATATTAATAATAAAAGTAATAATATTAATAATAATAATAATAAACAAAATAATAAACATAACTGAAAATTGTGATGCTTAGAAAAATTTATGTGTCTATATTTTACTAATATAGACAAACATCATTATATGATGACAAATACAAATCTGTATCACAGTATTCCAACAACTGACTGGGAGGATGCGCACCTGCAGCCCTTCTAATGATTCCCCTAAGTACACATCAAATATGTTCCCATGTACGTCCCAGGTGTAAGCTCTCTCCTGCAGTCCAACCACACTTCGGTCACTTCATAAAATGTATTTATTAGGTAAAATTAACAACCATTAA
>JABWIB010000158.1:40177-52055 GCA_016617825.1 Platyplectrum ornatum | reverse complement strand
ATGGAGGAGTGGTCGCCTGTATGTATGGGGGGAGTGGTCTCCTGTATGTATGGGGGAGTGGTTTCCTGTATGTATGGGGGGAGTGGTCTCCTGTATGTATGGGAGGAGTGGTCTCCTGTATGTATGGGGGGAGTGGTCTCCTGTATGTATGGGGGGATTGGTCTCCTGTATGTATGAGGGAGTGGTCTCCTGTACGTATGAGGGAGTGGTCTCCTGTATGTATGGGGGGAGTGGTCTCCTGTATGTATGGGGGGAGAGGTCTCCTGTATGTATGGGGGGAGAGGTCTCCTGTATGTATGAGGGAGTGGTCTCCTGTATGTATGTGGGAGCATAGGTAGGTGAATATGCATAATGCAGACCCCGCACACTTAGCTAAGCAATTACAGTGTTCAGTTCATCAAGCACTGGAAGTGTTTAAGACTGGATCCAGTCCATAGTTTTATACCCCTGAGGTTCTCTCAACTACTAATACTTTCTGGTATGTAATGAAAGCGTCATAGATGGAACATTGTAGATCAGTGGTGGAGATTTCCTAGTAATTTTGACAGGTTTTTTTTACAAGTACATATATTAAACAAAAGAATAAGGGAAAAAAAAAAATTATCAGATATTTAAATCATTAACAAGACAGATTAACAATCCACAATCATGTCTCACAGACACTAGCGCTGATATTTTGCTGTATGGGCAGAGATGAACAACAATCTTTATCTATCAGTAATTTGTACATTATTGCCAATCAGGGAAATACATAATAAAGAATTAGGGGTGAAATATTTTCTTTTACCAAATAGCTTATTCAATACTGTAATAATATCCACTTTTAGGTAACAGTTGACATTTGTATATGGAAAAATGAAAAGAAACACAAAACAACCAACAACGGCAGAGCAGAGTAATCAGTGATTCTCCGCCACCGGGGCTAGAGTTCTCCTGACAGTACTCATCTCTCTACTCTTGACACTTCATAATGAAAAAAGTCTACAGTCGCCAACTCTAAATGAATGTCTGGGTGATCTCCCTGCCTCCCTAATGAGTTTGGCAATCTCCCTAATGCTGATTTAGTTTATGTTGAAATTGGTGACTTCATCTCTTGCAGTATACGACAGAATTAGGAAATTGTGTCCTATTAGCCTGCATTGAGACCTGTGGAGGTGGAAATTTTTTTTATGGGGGCCAAGACCTGACTTAATAATGGAGACAGATGTGCCAAATACACTTGGATTTTTTGTTTATTAACATTATCCATGTTAGATCAGTGCTAGATACACACACCCTTTAGTGGCACACCTCTTTGGCAAAGTGTATAGATGATGTTGTTACTCTACTGACCTCTGTCGAACACATTGAAATATAAGCATTGTGACATGGCCCATCTGGTAAGTCATACCTTCCAACTTTACAGGGGCCGAGATCGGGACACATAAGTCCTGCCCTGGGCCCCTCTGACTCCGTCCAAGCCCTGCACACTTTGCCCAAGCCCCATCTGGTCCCGTCCAAGCCCTGCCCATTTTAATGCCATGAATGTGGCAAATGTTAAAATGTAAAAACATTAAACATAAAAATAAAAGTTTGTCCCCTTAGTGAAACAAACTGGGAGGCGGGCGGTACAGCTTGACAGTCACCCAAAAGCGGGACTGTCACACTGAAATCGGTTGGGAGGTATGGGTTAGTATTTATATCTACAGGTGAGTTCTAACCTGGATTTGGGGATTGACCACAGAACAGATTGTGGAATGGAATCAGACTTAAAATTGCTCCGATGTGTTCCGAATTCTTCACATAGTGATTTCATTTATGCACTTATATGATAAAACTGCCATTTAAAATATACACCAATACGTTTGTATATGCCTCATATATGTTCTTCTTCTCAACACTGTGCTTTAAACGGCTATAAGAAAACTAAAATAAAAAGTTCTTGCAAGTCTCTATTTACTGTTCATAAGATAACTTTCAAAGACTTTGCACGGAATATTTGTGTGTCCTAAGACATCAATCACCCGCACTGTACCACTCCAATGTGTTGCTTTTCAGCATGACTGCCCATTCAGACACACACAAACAAAATCCTGACAACCAACCGAACACATTCAAAAGGCTCATTTATAAACAGCAGACAGCAAACAGGAACTATTACTTTCACTTATGACAAAATAGATTTCTGTATTTACAAATCTTTTCTTTTGAAAATCACTCTTTCCCCATGATCCCATTTTCCCAGGAATTCACACAGCTATTACAACTATCACCTACAGGTGACATTGCCGTAAGCATGCCAAATCTAAAAAGCATTGTGCAAGACCAATAGTCAATAAACACCATAAAGTAAAAGTTCAATCAGCTTATTTGAACTGAAGACGTTTGATATTATTTGCCATATTTGTAAAGTGGTTTTCACCCTAAATAATGTTATTTTATTTATGATTCTGTAATTATACAATAAAATAGTACTACTTATTGGCTATTTCTCCTTATTCTATTTAAAGTTATCATATATAGTATTATATATGTATTATTTATACATGAACTTTTTACCCCTCAGTTTTAGGATGAATTTAAATTACTTTTCATACTGACATAAAAACACAGGAAAATTCTCGAATTGCCTGAAATCCTGGGTGTTTAGAGTCGATGTGAACAATGTTTTTTGAAAAAACTCAGGTCTCTATACCTGGGAGTTGAACCCAGGTAAAAAGTAGGGTTATTCCCGGGTCGCCAGTAGTGTGAACGGGTTTTAGTGTCACCGGTAAAAAAAAAAAAAAATTAATATTTACTCACACACGGGTAATTGCCAGATCAGCAGTGTGAATATTAGAATCCAATAGGAAGTTAATATGTACAATTTTTTTATAAAACAGCCACTTCACAGGCATCAAGATTGGTATCCTTGCACTGACAGACTCCAGGGAAGGGGGGAGTTCTATTGCCACCAATACTGCATTGAGTTCTATGATTCATTAAACTTGCATTTCATCCTCCGCCACTTAACTTTCTATTCTTAATTCCACACCTAACCACCAGAGGATAAAGACTAGTCACATATAATGGTAGCCTGCTCTGTCTCAGTGTGTGCTGAGGAAACTGTCACTATCTGCCCACATTGTCTCATACACTGATCTCTGGACATTAGTGCAGGATAAGATTCCTTCTCAGACTGCTGGTATCAGTGTCAGTAACATAGTAATATAGTTGTTGTGGTTGAAAAAGACATCAGTCCATTATTTTCAACCTATTTTGGATCTCCAGATTAAATATAAATTGTTTACTTGGCCATCCCAGTAACCCTTGATACCCTTTTCCTCTAAAAATTTGTCTTAAATACATCTATTGAATCTGCCAACACAACCTTCTCAATAAATTTCACATCCTCACTGCCCTTACTGTAAAGAACCCTTTCCTCTGCTGGTTGTGAAACTTCCTTTCTTCTAATCTTTCTGTTACCTATACACAGCTTTTGTACTACATTAGAAAGTAAAAGAGAATTGTGTTTCACATTATATTTGGTATATAGGACTGATGTGTCTCATAGATTAGAAGGTTGAATTTAAGGCACTATTACAATATATTGTTTTTTAATGGTATTATGAACCCCTCTCCCTTAACCCCTTCTGACCCTGCGCCAGTCTGCGTGGGTCTTTAAGGACGAGCGCCATATATATATGGCGTTNGTTTAACTGTCACCCCCAAGGCTGCCATCTTACTGATGCCAGGGGAGACCAAAAATATTGTCCCCATTCCTGGCAAAGGCCGTGATTCGCTAGTCATTTCTGACTAGCCAATTGCAGCTTTAAAGCTTTAATAACTGCATAAAATAAATAAAAGTTATAAGAAGCGCTAAACCTGCTGCAGTCTAATGCCCTACAAAGCTACCGACTTTGTAATAATCAAACAGGTTACCGTACTAAACCATATGGGGTATCAAACAGTGCTGGTCTATAAATGTCCACAGGAACCGATTGGTAATTAATAAGTCCACCGTGACTTCATCCAAAATCCTGCTGTTGGAGGCGGTCTTATTTGAGGTTCCAATTCTCCTCCAGAGCAAATATATAGAAAAAAGAATAACAGAGAAAGCACTAATAGTGCATTAACTTTTTAATGATGTGAGTGATA
Organism: Platyplectrum ornatum; assembly: GCA_016617825.1. NCBI lineage: Eukaryota > Metazoa > Chordata > Amphibia > Anura > Limnodynastidae > Platyplectrum > Platyplectrum ornatum. The sequence goes on along the minus strand of JABWIB010000158.1, from coordinate 47,939 downwards.
AGAATACACTCTTGGTTTTTCAAACCATAAAACTTTGTTTAATATACATAAATTCTACAATCCACAAAGACAAGAAGTTAAGTATCACTGACTCGTACCAACTTCAAAGAAAACTTCAGCATATAACAATAACAGCAACAGCCTTATTCGCCGAGCGTCCTCCCAAAATGCGTACCGGAAGCTAGATGGTTAACAGCCCTTATGTATATGGTGATTCACCCACGTCTCTGTCATGTAGAGGTCCCAGGATCCCCGTAATGCAGTAGTGGGAATCACAACGCGGTGTCTCACCGTTGGCGGCTACCGGCGTCTCAGGAGGAATGGCTCAGCGTCTGCTCACACTCCTTAACGCGTTTCAAGCCTCCTTGTGGCTCTTTCTCAAAAGGTCATCAGAGTAAAATGGATTAACATGGAAAATTTGCTAAAAAAAAGTACAATTTTTACCCTCACATTGCTTTAATTATTGTTAAACACCTAAAGGGTTAACAATCTTCCAGAGTGCTGTTTTGGATGCTTTGAGGGGTGACTATCACACAGGCCCCTCAAAACCACATCCAACGTGAATTTTTGAAACTTTCAAATGTTCTTAAAATTGCTACTAAGTTTATGAGCCCCCTAACATCCTAAAAATGTTAAAGGGGGTTTAAAAAATGATGGCAACAAAAAGACATATTGAAATTATTATTTATTAACTATTTTGTGTGGTATGATTATCTGTGTTACAAGCAGAAATTGTAACATTTTTGAAAATGGCGAAATTTTCGTATTTGTCCCGAATAAGTACAGACTGTATCAACCAAAATTTACCACTAACTTAAAGTACGATGTGTCACGAAAAAACGATCTCACAATCAGTTGGATAAGTAAAAGCATTAAAAAGTTATTACCACATAAAGTGACACGTGTCAGATTTGGAAAATAGGGCTTGGTCATTAGGGACCAAATAGGCCGCGTCATGAAGGGGTTGAAATCCTGTGTTTGCCCCTAGATACCATTGAAGAATCTTCTCAACATAAATCCTTTACATTATTACTGGATCCTAAACAGAGCCATATTAACAACGGGGCGGATGGGACTACAGCTCCAGGCCTGCATCTGAAAAAAGGCCCACACATACACCTATATAACTTCTACAGGTTAACTTCGACGTTACTGGCATTCACCCTAATGCACTGCAGCACTATGTAGTATAGAAGGGGACAGTTTGATGAAGGGGTAAGGTGTGATTACTAGTCATACCCATGTGTCACTGGTCATGCTCATTCCAATGGGCCCTTAAAAATGTTCAGCCCCAGGCCCATGTAGTATTTAATCCGGCCCTGATCCTAAAATGGTTATCCTATAGATGAAGAAGTGAAGGAGAGTGAGAAGCTGCAGAAGCTGAGCTCAAACAATGGAAAGATAAAGGTTTGCTGGCTCTTTGCTAAATCCAGGGAAAGCAGCATAGATAAAAATCCAGATATGCCGAGATTATTTCCAGTGCACGACAGACACAAGGGTGAACACAAGGGTTAAGCAATGGTTTGCAAAGTTTTCTGTGGAAAGTTTTGTGAGCTTCGCATTAAGCAGTCATTTGAGGATGCTGATATTTATTTTTAACATTCAAACAAGACACAGCATCTTCTGTATACACCTCAGAAAAATCCAATAAATAAACCAGAACTGCTAGGTGATATAAAAGCAAATATGTTATGGCGTGTTATATTCACATGGACGCTACTTACCTTCTGGATGGATGGACGAGCAATACCACTGTATGGCTGGACAGAGGATCTTCGTTGACAACAAGTCGCCATATCTGGGATCCCTGCTCATTACTTTCCTTTCAGGAGAAACCAAGAGTTGGCAGCATGGGGGTGTGTCATAGGGTGTGGTTTATGCAAATCACAACCAAAGCCCCCCGGGGCAGGAAACCACATACATTTGCCCCACCCATTCATAGTACCGATCAGGGCTGGAAAAAATTGACATTAAATCACTGCCTTAGCCATTGTCCCAGGAGATTTGCCGACTCTCCAGATTCCGGGAGAATTGCGCAAAATCCGGTACAGGGAACCCTGTAATCTAGTCGGGATCTGTCTGGACCAATGTGTTTTATGATGTGCATATAACTGGATAATAAACTCCAAACACTTCCTCCTTTGCTTTGTTCCAGTCTGTAAATGCAAAGGTCCCTCCTGGCCAGGGCCGGTGCTAGGTCTGGGGGCGCCCTAGGCTGACCTAGCACCGCGCCCCCCGTGACGTCATGACGCATGGCATGACGTCACCACATATCGGCGCGACGTGTTGACGTCACGCCACTTGAAAACTACCGAGGGGGGCGGCAGGGTGACCGCTGGCCGGCCGCCCTCCCGGTTTTTACTTTTTTTTTTTGGAATTTCTTTTTTTATTCCCTCGGCCACCCGCCCGGCCGCCCACCCTCTCTGTCGGCCGCCCTAGGCGAACACCTAAGTTGCCTAATGGACGCGCCGGCCCTGCTCCTGGCAGTCCCACTACTCACACACACGAAAATAAAGATTGCATGGCAGTCTGACAACAGAGCCTAAATTTATTAAACTGCAGGATGGAAGAAGTGAGGATAGCAACAAACCATATTGAAGCTCTTAGGGCCTGATTCAATGCCACGTGAAGATGGGAAAAAGCGCACAACCAGCTTTATTACGGCACTTTAAATTTGCATCATTTTATACACGCCTCGATAAGCCACAAGCTAAAAAGACGGAGAGAACATCACGGGCGTAGTGGATTGAATCAGACCCTTAGTTTCATTTTACATACTGGGCTCGAATCTGATTGGTTGCTATGGGCAACATTCCCACTTTACAATCCCACAGTTGAGTAAATTTAGGCCCAGAATTCTAGAAATTCTTAATATCTACAGAGCGTTAGTTCGTGAATGATAAGATTGTATCCTTTATCAGTGGTATCCACAATATAGGAGCAGAGAAAAAGTTTAAGCCTGCTTATCCCCACCGCTGTATAACTTGGGACTATGCTGAGGTCACATTACACAGATTTATTTTACGTACAGTATGTCAATGGACTCCTGAGAGGTTTGCGTGTGATTTCACCCCGGACAAGTATCTGTTCATACTTCTTTCTTTTTTCATTAAACTTGGGCTAGTTCTTGGCACCATTTTATTACACATTATACTAACATTTGCTGGGAACTCGCTGTATATCCCAATGGGAGGCCATTTGCTGCTGTCATTGATTCAAGCGCGCTGGTGAGGCTCGTGCAGTATTTGAAGTCTCCCTGGAGACACCTAGAAGCAGGAGGACCTCACATTTAGTTTCCTGAAAGGTACAAGTTGCCCTTTTAATACCGCATCACACAGAACGTTAAGTTTCATTTTGCTTTAAATGATGGATTTCATTTCAGCTGGAATAGTTTCAGCAAACAGTGAAAAAAACATACTGTACTTTCCAGCAAATAAATCATTGAGAACATACCTATCCTGCATAAGCTGATAAATATTTGTTTGTTCCCACTAGACTGAACTATTCAATGTTTATTTTAGATTTTCGGAAAAATGCAGACGCACAAACTTGTAGAGGCTCGGTTGACGGTATTGTTTGAGTGTTCTTGAGCTAATCAGGCAATTCTCAGCCTGTGGGAGTCCTCCTATTTATCACAGTTATGTATTATTAAATGCCCTGTCACTATGTGGTTCCTTGATCTCTCTCAGTGAGGTGTAACACTACATTGGCAATGACTTTCTTTGGCAAAGAAACTCTATGACCCTTTTATTTGCTGATTCTGAGATCGACGGTGTATTTCTCCCTCCAGTCACATACATTAAACCGGTGCACANTGAGGGAACCATTTTATTGGATAAACTAAATAAATGAGGATACAAGCCTGTTCACTTACTAAGTAAGAGCGATTTCACCAGGGTTGGCACTACTATTAGGTGATCTTAGGCACTGGTACCCGCCATGTAAATAATTAGCCATCCTGAGAAGGCGCCTGATGCTTCTCTATAGAGCGGTGGCGCCCCCTCTGTCCTATGTGAACCTGACAAAGGGTGAAGTGCTTGATTCTGGTTGACACTTGACACTGGTTCTAAATATCACTGAGGTATTATATCCTGAATACTTCCATTTTAACAAGGCAAGGTCTACATTGTCATGTGCTATAGTTGTACAATGCAACCTCATGCATGCTGAGCCTGGTGCTAGCTCAGCATATTACACTGTCTAACAGTGGCCCGGGTATCCCTTAGCTGCAGTGCCTGTAGTGCTGTTTGCATTGGGACAGCGGATGCTTTTTTTTGTTTATAATAATTGTCTAGCATCTTTCATCCCTAACATTGGACCAGATCCAGACTTACTATAGACTTACAACTTACTCACGAGTGGGCCAAACCAGGTTGAAATGCAGGAGAGTTAAATGTCATGTCATGCAAACAATAACACTGATTTTACCTCCCCTGCAATTCAACATGGTTTTGCCAACTCGTGAATTAGTCGTGAGTAAGTCAATATTACTTAAAGTCTGGACTGAGAACATGGACCATGTACAATGTGTTGTGACTGAGAACATGGACCATTGCTGATGTCGTACCGGCACCAGAGTTACATTTGACCATAGATGATAAATAATTTGAAAAGGTGTTTTAATGCTTAGGCATTAAATAAACAGAGTATTATACTAGTATTAAATATGCGGATTTGCTATATTTTTTTAACCATAATTTAACAAAAACTAAAAGATTCATTGTCCAGCCTCTGTACAACCCTTAGCTGATAACATAACCGTATAATGTACATCATTCATCTTTCTTGAAGGCACAGAAATGATAGATCATTTTAAATACGGTTATGAAAAGTTAATGCTGCAGGTTTAATGCAGTGTATTTTCATGCTTCTGTTAGATAACATATACGGGTGGTGGTAGTTTTCTGTGATATAGAAAGAAAGCAAGAATTATTTTCTATAATGACAAACTAGGGCAATGTACAGCACATTTATCATGGCATTTCAATGGTTCGCTTATATTTGTTTGGTCTGCTTCCTTGTCCCAGTTTTGCAGCTGGATTCTGCTCTTTTAGCACATATCCTATCTAAAAAACGAGAAAAACAATATAAACAATAAACAATAGGGTGTTTAGCAACCGATCCATTATATCATTTGTGAGCACACATTTAATACTGCAATATAATACTGACAGACTCACAGAGGGCCTGATTCACAGATTCACAATTATTTTATTATTCCACAATCAGTTTATAGTATGTAATCTGTACATACTAATCTGTACATACTACGCCACTGTATGTGGACGTGTTTTGTGAACTATGGACATGTGCTCTCTTCTTGCACCCAATGAATTATGCCTTTTGGGTTTATTCTCAAATTGTATACACTAGAATGGATTCACATCATTAATAAAGATCACATAAAATATATAGCACCACATCCTGCATTAGGTATGTAAGCCCCCCTAATGTACCTAATGCAGGATCCCGTACTATACCATTGATTTTTAAGGAAACCATTCTAGTGTAGGATCCCTTGTAGCATCTTGCATCATCTCTGCTGTGTTTGTTTGATTTTCCATACGGGCCAGGGCAATTACATCTGCATCACTGTAGCCATGCAAACTGGGCAGTGGGTAAAAAAGTTACGGCAAAGTTAACACCATACTCACATACCTCCCAACTTAAACAGTCCAGGCTGCTGGACACATAAGCCCCACCCCCGGACCATTCTGACTCCACCAGAGCACACCCAGACTCTGCCCCCTTCCCGGTGAAGCTCCACCCCTTTTTAATTTACATATAGAAAAGAAAGTTTGTCCCCTTAGCCGGACAAACTGGGAGGCCCAAAAGCAGGACTGTCCCGCTCTACAGCCTAATTTATTGTTATTGGCAACATCCCCACTTTTCAATCTCCCTGCAATCTCATCGCTTAGTAAATATACCCCTACGTGTAGTTTATAAAATACTTTATACAATGACACTTATAATATCTCAATCATATGGGACTGCAAAGAGTTATGGAAGCGAATGGTTTATGGAATCAATGTTGCATCCACGTTATTGCTTCTCTGAACACATCTGGACGCTTCAGGCAAAACAGTCTGTTACTGCAACTAATCAAGCTACATACTTGGAATATCTGCTTTCTATGGACCATCCTGGGTGGATTGTTTACCTTCAGAAGTTTAGATGGACAAAAGACACAAGAACAATTGTATCACCTGAAACCCCAAAACATCTATTCATAACCCAATAACAGTGAGAGGCAAATGGACACTGGAATTCGTCACACCTTCTACTCGACTAAAACATTGTGTTTACACTTCTGACAAATATAACAAGACAACAGCAACTGAAACCTCAACAAGAACTTTGAGCAAACCTCCTGGAATTAACATCCCTTTGAAGTTACACTATAACATGCCTGACATTTGACTGGAGAGTCCATCTTGAAGATGCCTCCAGTTATGATCTCTGCTGGTTCTCCAGACTGTGGACTTACATCTTAGAACATCATGGCTTACTACTCCCTCTGGGTCAGTGAACTTCAAGAACACTTTAAATCTCTTCTGGTTTATAGATTATGGTCTGGTATGTAATTTTCTATATATAATCAAGATTTCACAGAAGCAATAAAAGGGTGACATGTGTTAAGGCTGTGAGTTGGACAAGAATTCCACTCCCCTCTATCGGTTGTTTAGTTATTATGCAGGTAGGCCCAGGGTGCTGTAGGCCTGCTGGGTGAAACCAAATGAGGGCGTGATATATGTAAATGACTCTCCAGACTTATGACATTTGTGCAGTGGGGTTCTTGAGCGAAACATTTCAATAGATCTGTAAGAACTGGGCTCTCAAGCTCTCAGTTTCCTTTTACATACTGGAGAAGGTGAGCTCGAATGTAATTGGTTGCTATGGGCAACATCCCGACTTTTCAATCTCTCTGCTTAGTAAATTTAGGCCAAGAGGTCCATGTGCTTCCTACCAACTCAAGCACACTGACATTCCTGTAAGTGCAGAGAGAGGTAATGTCTAGAGCAATAATGGACCATGAGGGAACAGCCTCTTAGGTTTGCATGGGTAGGAGTGTGTTTTGATTGATTAGTATAATAATATACAATGATGACAAGTGACCAAATGAAACACGTGGGCAATGAGCTAAAATCAAATATAATTGGCAACTGATAAAAATTGTCCCATGTGTATGTGTAATTGCCCCTATATATCAATCCCCAAAATCCTTTAAAATGTAAGCTTGCGGGCAGGGCCACTCTTCACCATCCATTCTGTCTGTCTTCCCCAGTGTACGGCGCTGTGGACACTGTGCCACCTAATAAATAAGCGTTAATAATACTACTATTGATAATAATAAACCGCAGGAATGGGAATTTGGAGATGTTGTCAATAGCAACCAATATGATTCACTCACATGTAGGTCTGTTCTGTTGCGCGAGAAGGGGGAGTTCACTCTACTCTGCCTCCCAATGAGACCTCATATGCCCTGATACAGCTCAGCGTGCACCTATGTTTTACTGTAACACCATATTTTCAGAATAAATACCAAGGACCTCATTCGACCTTTGCCTTTCATACACTTGCACCATACTAAGAAGTTTTTTACGTGTTAACATTTAATTGACTTCTTGACATACACAGCAATAAACTCCCTTCTGACCCCTGACTTATACAGTTCAGCAACCAACTGGTTTGGCACAGTTACAGCAATTCCAGTGATGTCGTGGGTACCCAGGATAGATATATTTTATCAGTGACTATATAT
>JABWIB010000158.1:1750-30670 GCA_016617825.1 Platyplectrum ornatum | reverse complement strand
GAGGGGGGTCAGTCGAGTAGGTCACCCCGTCTCCCTCCTCTGTAGTTTATAAGTGGCGCCACGTCACGTCACTTGCTGGTGAGGGTGCACGGTGCTAAGTCTGCCTAGGGCGCCCGCAGACCTAGCACCGGCCCTGGGAAGAGATACATGTCTTCAGCTTGCTGCATCGCGGATCCATCACTGATACATATTATTTGGCATCCCGGCGGGCCATCGTATATGTGTGTGTGTGTGTGTGTGTGTTGACATACAGTCACTGTATGTATATACCAATTCCTTTCATGCATTTACAGCAAGTCTACCATGATGTCTCTCAACCTCTGGCCAGTTCATTAAAGAAACTCCATTCTCCTAACATAACAGCAATCCCCTGCAGAGGAGTTTGAATACAATACAGTTTAGGAATACACCTTCCTTGATGTATAATAACGTAGAATATTGTATTTTCTTACTCTTAAGGTGCATTGAAGAGATTCTGGCTTGCTTATAACCCCTTTTACAGCGATAGTGCAAAATGCTCATTGCAAAAGACCAGAATGATTATAGCAGACACAAAATAATCAAACCCTCAGGGGTTCTCCGCGATTCCCAGTAATACAAGACTGAGAAGGGTTGAACATGGCGTTCAGTTCTATAGAATCAGTGCATGTATCATATTTGCTCCACAAAGTCTCTGAGCATCAAACCTTCCATAAAGCGAACGGCAGGAGGGCGCCATATCTGTGCTAATGCAGTCAAGTCTGAATAGAAGCTCTTTTCAGAACACTTCATACAGTTGATTTTATTATCGGTTGCCTCATAGTCTTCAGTACTTATGCACGTTCACTGGAAATATTTGCCTCCAGGTGGTTATTTAAAGAAATGTGTCTGCATCATATAGCTTCAAATAATACCCAATAACACCTGCCAGGCAGAACGTTCTACGTTTTCTTTTTAGTTAACCTGCAATTACTCAGCAGACGTTAATGTGCACCTGTCACCCACACACAGCGGAGGCAGCCATTTTGCGACTGTTCCAATATTCATGAGAATGCATCTTACCAATTTACTTGCAACCAGTGACATTAAGCACCTCAGTAATAGTACTGGTTGTTATGGGCTTGATTTGCTGATTATGTTATATTGTATTAGTTGAAAGACTGTCTTCCTTCGCTGCGTGCTAGTGATGGGGACGTGTCTTTATAAAGGGCAGCATAGGTAAGGGAGCAGTAAGGGTTGAATAGGGCTGTTTACGGGGCAGGAGGAAGGTGTTGGTAAGAAATTAGCATCAATGGCAAACAATAACAGACATGGGGGTATATTTACTAAGCGGTGAGATTGCAGGGAGATTGGAAAGTGGGGATGTTGCCCATAGCAACCAATCAGATTCAAGCTCACATTCTCCAGTGTGTAAAATGAAACTGAAAGCTTGAATCTGATTGGTTGATATGGGCAACTTCCCCACATTCCAATCTCACGGCTTAGTAAATATACCCCCAGTGTCCACTTTACTTGCTTCCCTCAGTGATTGCAGGACTGTGCAGTGCTAGTGAATCAATATGGTTTAATGCAAGTACTTAGCTAAGGAATGGTCCCTACTGCCTCTCCACAGTGCATCAGTTCAAGGTATCCCATCAGCCCGATCTTGTAGATCTCTCCTTTCACATGCAGCCAGAATCTCCCTCAGGCAGGTGGGCTCAATATCAAGCCAGGAACTGTAACTAAACCCAGCAGTAGGTAGGTTCTGTGCTGCCTGGGTAGGTCCCTCTCTCCACAGCTCCTCTGCCAGCTTGGCAAACCAGGACAGCACTCTCCCTGGGTCTCCCTCTCCTCTTCGCACAGTCTCACAGGCCCTTTCCTCTGGGCTGACCCACTGCAGGTCTGGTTTCACCTCCTTCACAGTGGAAGGACACCCCTGGACACCCATGGCAAAAATGTTCTTATAGAATAATTAGACAAGCACCCACACAATGCAGGGACAGAAGTTAAATGTTGGCAACCCTCTTTTTAGGTAGCACTTTATCAACCCTCCAACATGACCCACCAGGTATATATATATATATATATATATATATATATATATGCTCCAGTTGAAGCTGGACTTTAAAAAGTGATTCCACATGGTGTGATGTACAATTTTCTGTATGATATGACTGACATGCTATGTTTATATTGATTTTATGGTACGGGTATATTACTAAGTACCTGTTTTAAGCTGTTTTGAAAATAACAAAGGATTGATTGGACTATGAGGAATCCCCTCTCTTTGCTTTTCTAGCAACAAATGGGTAACGAGTGCTACGCTCCCCTGTGCTCAATCGGTGATATGCAGTGATATATATAAAATGTTCTTTGAATGTCTTTTGCTGTATAAAATATCTCTGTGGGTTTCACCCCACAGGTTAATCTAATGTCCAGATCTCACACCAGCCCCACATGTTAGCCGCTGCTCCCCTGTATTCACAAACCGATTCCAGCTCCGGTTCACACAAGATCTAACAAAACCAATAAACAGAAGGGGGCACCCAATGGTGTATTATCTGATTGGTTGCTATTGGAAACATCCCCACTCTTCTCTCTCACAGCAATCTCACCGCTTAGTAAATTTAGGCCGATGAGTTCAAAACCCTGCGACTTCCAAACCATTTCCCATTTCTGCAAGGGAAGAGCTTCAACATGTTTGCCTAAGTCTTATAACACATGAAGAAAAGAGTGTAGAGTGAGACTGACATAAAGAGCAATGAATCGGACGGATGAGGAACATGGAGGCAAGTTAAAGATAGTTTTTAATTATACCTCTTCAAACTTTACCTGAACGCGCTTTTGAGTTTGAGTGGAATTTTCTCGTAAAGAATCCATCAATTGAAAGAATTTATTTCCATCCTAGTAAATAAGCCTAGATTAAACCTGTTTTGTCATTTTGAGCTGAATGTTCTGTTGGAGTGGGTGTCTCTCAGTGTATCAAAGCCTTGATGCCTCCTGAGCCATGAACACTTTCCATTTGACAGCTATGTTATTGCTCTCTGTGCTTTGTATTTGCCTTCATTTTGTACTACAACACAGTCATGTACAAGGTCAGTAGAGTGTTTGTTTTGTGCTGAATTTCAGACCGGTCTGTTTCATTGCCAGGGGAATAGCTAATATAAGTTTCTATTACTCTTTTGGCCCTTTGGTGAGGCGATATTGAGAAGTCTGATCACATACTGCAAAGAGAAATGTCTTTCGCTTGTCAATGGATTCAAAGCGTTTGCCACTATGTTAAGCTGCCTGTTAAAGTTCAGCTTCTCATTTTGCCTGCGTCTGGAACTTTAAGATTAAAAATAAAAAGAGAAAACAAAGACATTTAATTTACATGTCTGAATATACAGAATGCGAAGAAACGGGGACACGAAAACCGATTCCTGGCGCGCTCTGCTATTATTGGTCACAACTTTTCGGATATTTCTCACACTATCTAGGGGGCTCACTCCTTCTCTTATAACCGCAAGCAGTTCTCAGCCTATGGGTTATATATCGTATTGACACAGTTCCCTCGTAGTCCCTCTCCCTCGGGTTAGTTCCCTGCCTCTAGTCTCTGGTCTCCCTTTCTCTGTCGCTTTGGGGAAGGCCCCCACCAATTTTGTCAGTCCCAGGCCCCACTATTTCTGATGGCAGCCCTGGCTATGCTTTTGTAGTTAAAATATGCTTGGACCCATAGTTTTCCAACATCTGGAGAGGCACAGGTGTACAAGGGGATTGAAGTTGTGAATTTGAGCAAGTGATTAAGAGCATTGATGTTACATTTTTGACAAAATTGAGCAAGGAAACAAGATATATATATATATATATATATATATATATATATATATATATATATACATATATATATATATATATATATATATATATATATATATATACACACATGCTAACTCTATAAAGATAGACCATTGATTCAACATGATGGTTGATGGATATTGGAGGGAAGTAAAATGCATAAACAGACTAACGATATAAAGTAAATTAAAAGTATATCCTTATTATTTCCTTATGTTTACTGAAATAGCCCATTGAGTAATTTAAGTAATAAAATGTAAAAGAACAATAGACCTTATAGTACAATTAATGCTATTTTTTGGCAAGTGACAAATAAATATGACAGTGTGCAATACAGCAGAAAGATGCAGGAAGGCCAGTGGTGTCCCTTTTCCCCCAGTACAAATCATTACAAACATATGGCTAGATGGGTGTATAATGAGCACTAAAGAGACCATAAAAAGAGCATGGAGTTTTTATTTTTAATGTTAGTAAGTAGAGAGGGGAATTGGAAAGGGGGAAGGAAAGAAGAGCTAGGAAGGGTGAGGGCCTAAGGGTTAGGGAAAGAGAGGAAAAAAAAAACAAAAAGAAAAGGGGGAAGGGGAGGTCAGAGGAGCCCAGGTACTGGGGCAGAGTGAAATCGGAACCAGGAAGACCAGACCTCGTGGTACCTCGGCAAGGTATCATGGAGAAGGGCCACAATATATTCCATGGAGGAGATATATCAAACTCTCTTAATGACCTCTGTCCTTGTGGGAAAGTCGGGCTGTCTCCAGGCCCTATCAATGAGAAACTTAGATGCTTAAAGCAACCCCTAGTGGACAGGCTAGAAATGTCCATAGCACAAATGTCGAAGATTGTCCCTAGGGGCCAGATAGTATAAAACAAGTCCATGGAACCTAACAGTATGCCCCTCTTCGGAAAGCTGAACAGATAAAGTTCTGTCCAGGAATTGAATTTACAACCTCATCAAACACAATTTTATAAAAGAAAAGAATACTTTTAAACTCTCCAGGGCACTTCCACATTTCATAAGTCTGTTTTGAGCACAGGACTGCTATAAGGGGGGACATCCAGGACTAGGCCAGGAAAGAGCGGGGGCCCAGCACCTGTGGCAGGATTCCTTAGTCCTGATGCTTAGTCTGCCATTTTGTGACACCAGGTACACCTCAACATACACATTACTGCGCATTTCTTTTCTTAGCATGCACACAGTGATATAACACAAGGTACACACAAGCTGATGTGGCAACCACCATCACGCGTCTGATGCAGGCTACCTTATAAGCACCATCTCTGTCCTTCTTTTGCATAAGAACTGTGGAGCTTCAAAAGGTTTGCAGAGCAGAGACTCCAATACATTTTACATGAATGAGAAATTTCTATTTAATGGCATATATATCGTAACAGATTTAAATGTTAAAGTTTAATGGATATGAATGTTCAGCAGCCAGTATTAGAGGTAAATCAAAGGCATATTTAACAATTAATATAGCGAAGAATAATGAATGAAAGATCAGCTAAGATAAATTGTACAATGGGATACCATAAAATTATCATCTTCTAACAGTGATATGAAGAGATTTCTGCAACTCAACAGATCCAAAAATACTAAGTACAGGTATAAACTACAAATATTGGGTCTGATTTAATAGCACATTACAATATGTAGCCTCTAAAATGGAGGCAAACAAATGAAATTAGCTATATACAGACTTTATAATATTACAAATCCCCAGAATGAAAACCACTGCCCAAGGGTTGGAATGTCAGCTTGTCTGAATCAGGTAAACTTAAATCTTTATTCTGGATTTTTTGGAACACTTAGTTTTTTTCTTTGTTTTTTTTTTTAAATGTGGCTGCGCAGATAGGGCACAAGTTGTAAAAATGCAATATCATTAACACTTTTCTTAGTAAAACTTACTAAGTACAAAGTTATAGATCTTCAGTCTGTCAGCCTAGCAGTATCGAGATCCTGTCTGTCTAAGAAGTTGAGCAAGTGACCGTATCCCACTGACAGGGAAAAATAGCTTCTGGTTATTGCCATGAAACATATAAGGGAAGAGGTAGCTGAAGGTTAAATGAGAATAAGGGAAAAGCGGCACAAGTAGAGCCATAAGATTACTTGAAAAGAATTTTTAAAAAAAGTGCAGAAAAGGTATTGCATTTAGGAGCCCGTCAATACTTGTTCTGGTTGATGTACTTATTTCATGCGTTCTTAGCTGAGCATGAAAATCTACATTTCATAATTTACTATGTGCTTAACTGTACAGTCTGAAAGGTCCCTCCAGGCGCAGCTTTTCCTGCCTTGGTAATGAGATCTAAATTTGAAATGGAGTAATGCAAATATACTAAAGAATTAGATGCACATATTATCATTTCCAGATAATATTTGTTTGGTGCATCGCAATGCATGTCTTCAAATCCAGTCTTAGATGACCCTGATGAACCATTGTCTAAAACGGTTTATTAAGTTTATTCATGGTTGCCAACATTTGCGAATGAATCAGGGAGATTGTGATGTTCTATAGAGGCGCTACATCAAAGGGGTGTAGATACTTTCAGTATTTATTGTGAAGACTGTGAAATGTAGATCCATTTTTTTCTTTATGTTTTGAGCAATAGAACATGATTTCTAAATGATGTCATCATACCATAATGATTTCATTTCTTAAACCGAATCACTATCAGGGAGATCGCACAACACTTCAGGGAGTCAGGAAGATCACCAATTTTCAGGGAGTCTCGCTGATGTTCAAGGAGAATTGGCAAATATTTAAAATATTGCTCTTTATTACTTATAAAAAAAAATGTATCACTGTATATAATTCTTATTATATTATTATATTACTTACATGTCACAAGATTAAAGGTCACATAAAAAACTTGGATAGTGACGTTTTTTATTCTCACTTGCAATTATAAGGTTCCCCAACACTTAATTCCTCCTACCAGGAGTGAAGCTGGCAGGACAGAGTACATTACCCATTAAACATTATTTTTCCCCCTTAGTATCCTGTGCTTAAATAAATTAAGTTAATAATAAAATACAATGCTTTACATCTTAATACAGTCAGTAATCAGTTGACATTTAACACGTTTTATTTTAAAAGGACCCCAGAGGGCAGTCCCGGCTCTTTACCTTGGGGGTGTTATGGTGTTATGGGGGAAAGAAGGGAAAACAGCAAAAAAAAAAGCAATTTTAAATTCTGCACAGATTTGGGTGCAGCCGTGGCAATGAACATTTATCAATAACTTTCACATCAAAATAAATACAATTCCTACTAATTTACTAGAAAACAGGCACCTTTTAAACCTGATCCAATGAGATGTAACTTACCAGGGGAACAGATATATAAGATGTCTAAACCTGGGATGTATGTACTTTGGCCACCTCTCTTGAGCACCCTCAGTACACAATCTTCGGAAATTCTCACGAGGTATGCAGGGATCAGATCCCGCTTACTCCTTCTGTCTCCATGAAGCTGTCCAACATACCTCCCTCAGTGTTTTTCATAGTTGCAAGACGTGACATCCTTGGCTTCGCGCCATAGTCAGAGAAGGTGTAAGAAGAAAAAAGACAAAGTTGTATGCAAATTAAATTACAGAGGTAGATGCGGGCAAACGCATTAAACATCTCCAAACACGTCTCCTTTTCCTAAATCACAAAACCAGATTTGTTAAGGGTCAAATACGACCTGTATGGCGTGTTCTTTTTTTTTCATGCACATGCACAGAGCAAAAATCCTCTGCGCATACACAAGCATTAAGTATAGGCCTATACAGTTTCAACCCATAAACACACTGTGAATTTGGTGAAATCCTGGTGTGAACTTCAGCTCTGAATCCTTATTTAAATGTGGCAGGTCACTGCCGAGCACAATGCAGCTACATTCCCAGATACTATTGGTTTTCCCAGTGATCAAAACACTAATGCAGAGTACTACACTGTTATGTCTAATAGAAATGATGGTTATGCTTTGTGCAAGCGCGTAATTAAAAATATGAATGTACTTATAATATAGGACCGGATCAAGATCTCCAAAAAGGCATGTTTTAGTAAGTGATTTTCGACAATGTGAAAGGGAAGCATACAACCTGTTACTATGTGAAATAACTATCCCATAAAGTAGAGCGGTGATAGCGTTTATCTCATTCTTCCCATGGCTTCTTAATTTACACTAACACTTATCTCACCTATCAAACGGCTTTGGACCATGCCAAACAATTCTACTTTCAATCTCTCATTTCTAATCAGGCTTCTAACCCAAAACGCCTCTTTCAGACATTTAACTTTGCATAATCCTCCAACCTCCATCAGTGCTCAAGACTGTGCATTGTACTTTAAGGAAAAGATTGCCAAGATCAGACAGGAATCTTCTGGATCCTCTTCAGTCAGGCTTTCATTCACAACACTCCGCTGAAACTGCACTTACCATGGTAGTCAATGATTTAATCACTGCTAAATCCAAATGTCACTACTCTCTCTTAATACTCCTGGATCTTTCTGCAGCTTTTGATACTGTTGACCACTCACTACTCATACACATGTTACAATCACTAGGTATTCAGGACACATCTCTATCCAGGTTTCCATCATATTTATCTAATCACTCATTCAGTGTTCGTCTTTCTGCCAATTCATTGTTGATGTCCTCCCGTCATCTCAAACTTAATCTTTCAAAAACTAATCTTTCCACCTGCCAATAAAAGCTGTCCACCTGGCCTCTCTATTTCTGATGACAATTCTGAAATATCTCATACTTCAGTGTTACAAGGGTAGGTTACCAACTCAATTTGTTTTATTGTGTATTTTACTATTCAGGCCTCTTATTTTTCCTTGTATGCCTTTCTCTTCCCCTGTGTGCCACCAGCCAACCTTTCTTACTATCTATCTATATATAACCACCTTTTCCTATCTTATACAACCTCCCTGGTATCCTGTTACATACATTCCCAGAATATGCAAATACCTCACACAAAACTCATACCTCACAAGACAAATTTTCTCATTTCTCATTCATGCACTAATCATCTCACAAATATATTTTTGCAACGCTCTGCTAATTGGACCCCCCTGCTATAAATTACTCCCCTTCAGTCTAAATTGCATGCAACAGCCAGACTAATCTACCATGCAAAATTCTCTACTAGTACTGGTCCACTCTGCCAATCCTTTTCTAACTTACATGGTCATAATTAACAGTGCACCCACATACATATCCTCACTCATCTCAAGTTTGTTCTCTCAGCTCTTCACAAAATATACAGCTCTCTTCTACACCAAAAACATGCTCTGATTCCCACTTACAGGACTTCTCCTCAGCTGCACCCACTCTGGAATAACCTTCCTTGCCATTAACACCTATCATGCGCCAATCTCCTATAAAGTGTAAGCTTGCGGGCAGGGCCCTCTTCCCCACCCAGTCATGTCTTATTGATATCTGAAATTGTAAAGCACAACATAATCTGATGGTGTTATATAAAATCTGTTAATAAATAATTAATAATAAATATGTAGGAAGGAAAATTATGCTGATAGTACTACAAGGAAATGTTAAGCACCTTCAGTACTATCCAGATATCCATGCCATACATATTTTATCTATGTGAGAGTTGCCTTCTGTCATGCAGCACATTTCACAAGCAACATTCCCATACCTGTACCTCTGTGTTTAAAAGGTTAAATGTTAATGAGATGGTCCAATGTAGGTTCAGGAGTGTCCGCTGTGGCTGTGGCTGTGGCTGCGGCTGCTTTTGGGTGATTATACAACTGTCCTGCTCATCTACCAGATTGTTACCATAAATGGACAAAAAGTGCTGGGCAGTAAGGTATGTATTATTATTTAATAATTAATTAGTAAATTTGTATTTAATAAAAGTTATATTTTACCCAGATTACCGCAACAAAAAGGGTGGGTTTTGGGCGGAGTTTGGTCTGGGCTTGAATAGAGCCAGGATGGGGCTTATTTGCCCAGTTTTCTGTCCCAAAAATGTGTTTGGGTCTGGACTAGGTTCATTCATGTGAGCACGACCTTACTCTACATTAACAACATCCAGGACCGAATTAAAGATTGCAACCATTAACAAACAATACCCCCTATATGTTAGCTTCCCTAGAAACTGCTGTCCCTGACTACAACCCTCCATGCCCCTCCAAATGCAAGTGGCCTCTGTGATGAGTTGCCATAACAGTTTATTATGGCCATACACAGTGCAAAAAACGCTGACATCAGCTATGCCTATTCAAGACTACACTCCAAAATATGTCATTTTTGGGTAATACATTATTATTTACATCTGTGGTATCCCAACCCAGACATACAGACCCACAAATATGGTGCTAGTAATTATGTTATTGTATATGTGGGCATGAAAAGAGATGTATAAGGAAATAAGTGTGTTATCTGGACTTTCAATGAGAACAGTAGCATATAAAATAGCTGTACTTATCCTCCACAGCCCTGCATTGTGTGTACAGCTGACGTATGATTCAATTCCCTCAGTGACCTAGAAATGACATTAGCCTAATTGGAATAGTCACCCGTACTCTTGCAGAAGGCATCTTGTAACATTACTGCAGGTATATCTACTCCGAATACAATACACTTACTTAATGCACTAACAGGATTCTGCAATGTGAATTTCACCTTGAGCCATAGGAGCCTTAAACTAATTTCACGTAGGATCTTTCTTCTACTACACGTTGTGTGCAGGTTGAAAGGTTAACTGCTTCATTGACCGCTTTGCCTATTTATCAGGTCTACCAAATTACATTCCACGGTTCAATATGGTTATATAGAAGCTGTATTATTATTGGTAAGATTCCAGTGTTGCAATGTTCTCTCTTGGTAATCGGGACATTATTTCAATCAAAGAGTTTAATGATGTCAATTTCAGACATAACACCACTTAGAGTTCTTCTTTCACCAGAATGGACATCCCATTATCAGCAACCAAACTATATGACTATTGGAACACCTATGCTTTGTTCTTAAATAACTTGTAAGGCATTACAGTGACGTACAATGATGATATATTACAAGATCAATGCATCTGAGAGGTGAATTTACAACTGCCCACTGCGAACTATAGATTTATACCCTCCTGTTTTACAGTTTAACACCAGGGACCATCATATATTGCAGCATCCATGACAGCATAATAAAATAAAGAATGCATTGTGTAACCACAATAAAAGAAAGCACATACTAGTACTATACAATACAGACAGCATTCTAGCCACCAGTATGCAATTGCCATCATATCCAAGCGACCACCTCCATACAATAATGACTGTAACACACACACACACGCACGCACAAATGCTATTTTGTATTACAAACACCATTACTTAAAGGAAGTAAACTGAAAAAACTGCATTGAGGACATGACTGCGCCACCTTGAGTGTGTTCCAGCAGAGGTGCTAGACCTCCCCTCCCTTCCCCATAATACAGTCTCCCTACCTTTATATTATATACACATTGCACCCATAATACATTCTCCACATCTCTTTCATGTATGTATTGCACCCTATAATTTATATATATATATATATATATATATATATATATATATATATATATCCCATAATATATCTATCGCACACTATCCCCCCTCCACATAATACATTTTTCAACCTTTATCTCTCAGACAGTGCACTTCTTAATATATCTTTCCTTGTTCTAGCTCTCACACGTACACGCACATTGCACCCAATCATACTTTTTTTCTACCTCTTGCACACAGCATATACTATTAAATATTCTTCCTAGTTACCTGTCTCACATACACAATGCACCCTCCCACTATCTCTCTCACACACAGTGCCCCTATAATACATTCTTCCTACCTTCCTCGCACACACACATGTATACTTACACGGCATACCATACACACAGTGCGAACCATTGCAGTAGTGGAGACGGGAGTTGATGACAGAATGTAAGAGATGTTTTTGGATCTGGGGTATGAATAGAGAGCCTGCATGTGAGGAATAATTGAGGTAGATATTCACTGTCATTGGAGAGAAGATTTTCTTGGGATGTCGTAAAGTTAAAGAAGGTGAATGTCTGTGCATGACAAAATGCTCCATCTCCTTGGCATCTCCTTATCTAACTGTACAGACCTGCACTTGGAGACCTGACCAGCAGAGGGACTACTTTGAGATGATATCATCAATTATTATTAGCAGCAGAATAATGGTAACCTAAGACTATGGACTGGATCCAGACTTACGTACTATTGAACCTACGAACGTAAAGTTACAGGTGGGTAACCATGCTGAATTGCAGGGGGGGGTAAAATGAATATTAGTGTTTGCATGCAGGGAGAATATTGTTGCATGTTGCACACAGATAATGACCAGCTGTTACACTTTTATTAGACTTGTGCTAGAAACATCATCTCTCAACTCTAATACTGTTTGCAACTAATGAACTTACAGCTAATCGGGACTAAGATGTCACATAAGCAAGGTGAGTGGGCCCACCCCAGGGACTGAATTTTGTGTATTAGCGGGAGAGCACTATGTTATCCATCCTGGATTTTATATTATAGCTTTATAGTGACCTCTATGACATAGAGCAGGAGTGACCAACACAGTCCTCCTGATCTACCACAGTCCATGTTTTACAGGTGACATTACTAGTAATAATTATGTCTCTTTCCCAGATACCTGGAAACCATGACCTTTGCTTGATCACAAGGATGGGTTTGGCTACCACTGACATAGAGTATCATATATTGACTGACATAGAGTATCACTGCCATGTGGAATGTAAAATTTTCATGTATCATTGATCACTAAACTTCAAATATAATAGGTAAATATACAAGGTAAGAGCATACCCCCCTCCCATTACTCTGCAGAAGTTTCAAATCCAGATCCAAATCCAATGTTGCTAGAAGTGACAGAATAGAAGCAACAGCTGACCTGTGTCCCTACTACTCCCAGAAGCATCACAGTATATGAAGCTACCATGGATGGCTCCAGGGTAATAATGTGGCTTCTATATAAATAAGTAGCAACATTAAAATAACAAAAACATTTTTTTGGCTTATGTATAGTAGTTTTATATATATAGACGATAGGATAGCCATCACACATACAAGGACCATGTTCATGGAGGAGTGATGGATAAATAGAAGTTAGAGAGCAGAATGTTACCCTTCCCAGACTTTCACCTGAGACTCCTCACATTATATGAAGAATATGGCTACCTGTAGTAGTAGTAATTACTTTGCGGGTCGCAGTAAAGTGATTTCTTTGTATGCAAAAAAAAAAAAAAAAGTCATTAGCATAAAATGAAGGAGGTCACATCTGCTAAACTCACTCTCTAAAATAAACTGAAGATGGCTGAGAAAAATCCCCGAGGTGTCTCGCTGCGACTATATTTAACTCCCTGATCCACAGAGAAGGCATCAAATTAATAGCTCAATGAAGATAAGCGTTGCATTATCAAACTGGGGTTTTCCAGCTCAACTTCTTTCCATCCTAAAAAAAGTAGTCACATACTTTATTTATTTATTTTTATTTTATGTAGACCTCCATTTAAATGAAGTGGAGCATATATGTGATATAAATTAACTCCTTAATGACGCAGCCTATTTGGTCCCTAATGACCAAGCCCTATTTTCCAAATTTCTGCTTGTAACACATAGTCACACCACACAAAATAGTTAATAAATAATAATTACCATATGTCTTCTTTTTGTTGCCATCTTTTTTTAAATGTCCTTTTACTTTTTTTAGGGCGGTAGGGGGCTCATAAACTTGGTAGAAATTTTTCACAATTTTAAGAACATTTTAAAGTTTCAAAAATTTAGGGGACAGGTCACGTTGGATTTGACTTTGAGGTGCCTGCGTGATAGATACCCCCAAAAATGACCCCATTTAGAAAACTGCACCCCTCAAGCTCTCCAAAACAGCACTCTGGAAGTTTATTAACCCTTTAGGTGTTTAATAAGAATTAAAGCAAAGTGAGGGTAAAATTTTTAAATTTCCCTTTTTTTTTTTTTAGCAAATTTTCCATGTTAATCCATTTTATTCTGGACAGATGTTAACCAGGACAGATGTTACATGAGACAAAACTTAAAATGTAATCCCCTGATTTTGCCGATTTTAGAAATATCCCATATATGGTTGTAAAACGGTATTTGGGTTTACTGCAGGGGTCAGAAGTGAAGGAGCGGCATTTGGCTTTTTTAGTTCAGCCTGGAATGGTTTTAGTGCGCCATGTTGTATTTGCAGAGTCCCTCTGCACCATGTCCAGACAGATAGGTAGCACTAAAGATACTGCTCATTTCACTAGAGCTTATTTGAATATGTCACATAGCAGTACAGGAGCACATCTTATTTAGAACACATAATTTTAACACTAGCAGTAGGATTGGATGCCCTGTGATAGAGCTGTGGAACAAATGGGTTTGAACAGAAAGAATTGGGTAGAGGTTTACAGATACCCTGTGCGATAATTGGTGCACATTGATTACAACACAGACACATCGGTCAGTCTGCCCATGTCTGACACTTATTCATCATAGATTTCTAATGGTTACATATATGATGCCAGCAGATAAGAGCCACATGGCCCATCTAGTCTGCCCATATTTAAAACTACTGACTATAGTTGATTGTCAATTTTGTTCGAGATTTATTCTACCTTTATATTTATTCCAAGCGTGCTTAAAGGTCTATCTTGTATTAGCCTATCAATAAAGTAACTCTTCTGCACATTGCCCCTGAACATAACACCTTCCAGTTTATACACATGCCCTCATGGTTTTATTACTTCTCCTTTTGAAAAATGCCCCCTCCTCCCCCTGGCTATTTCCCTTGATATATTTGTCTTCATATAACCCCTCTCTTCTCTGTTCCAAGCTGTACATAGTTAGAACATATGCACTATTTTAACACAACAAAAAATATTTCATGCAATTAGTTAAGAGCATTTTTGATAACAAATCTTAAACATGTTAGAATTGGACCCCATATTACTAGTATACATATCTTTGTTAAAATAACTTACATTTGCATAAAACAGCCCCGCAACACATCAGCCTTGTTCAGGTCTGGTCTCATGATTCACCGTCTTAAGCTGGCCATACACCAAGATAAATTGTTCCAATCGAAAGATTTTTCAAGAGTGGGTGAAACCATGTTGAATTGCAGGGGAGGTAAATTTAATTAATTGCAATCAGTATTACAGGTGAGAGATGATGTTTCCAGCCCAAGTCTAATAACAATGCAACAGTAACACTGGTCAGTATCTGTGTGCAACATGCAACAATAAAGTATTCTCCCTGTATGAAACACTAACATTCATTTTACCCCCCTGCAATTCAACATGGTTTTACCCACTCTTGAAAATTGAACAATTTATCTTATAGTGTATGCCCAGCTTTACTTGTTGCTGCAATTGGTTTGTTAGTTGGTAAAGAGTTATGCCTGGTCATCTGATAAACCCAGAGCCACATGCCCTTATAGCGGAAACATTTCTGCCCTAATTACCCTACATAAAGTATGCATCTGCAGCACAGAAATTGCTGTGTGTATGTGGGAATATTAAAAGGTATCCAGGTACATTTACTAGATTGGTCCTTTTATTGCTATACAGCACATATTCATTTTGGTTAATCGGCTCTGAGGTCCGTCAAGAGCTTCTACCTAGGGATCAGAGATGTCAAGAGGACGATACGCTAGTGACCACTTATTTTTTACAATGCTTGTGAAATAAGAACAAGTCGCTTAGTATAAATAGACTTTATTGAAGCCATGGCCTCCACACTGAGGCTGAGGATGGGGACTACAGATGTACAAGTTGTAACATTTCACAACTTCTAAAAGGAATGTCAACAGTTACAACAATCATGCATACCATGGACTGGATCATATTGTAGAAGCATATTCAAACATTTCCTCGGAAATGCTTATAACATCGTTATATATAGAACTACTTCCAATAAACTGCAAAACATTGATCGACATTTCCAGTACAAGCTACAGTGTCAACACAAAGGGGAGCCATAAAGGTATCATTTATGAAAGAATGTAATATTTACTGTAATGAAAGAAAAAAAAAATTAAAACGCTTTCAAATAAAGCCCATCACTAAATCATCACATAGAACACAAAGTCATCAGTCCACGTTCTCGCCCATGTGTTGCCAGCCTCAATATTGAGAGTACTCCTTTGTCTGAAGTTTAGCAATAATTCGTTCTAGCTGCCTCTTGGCTTCACACTGTGGAAAGTTCCCCATGTCGTAGTACTGTGCAGCTATCTTCACCAACCTAAAAAAAGACAAAAATAAGTGAAATAAGCACACTAAACAAGTATGTTCCTCTCTCACCATATAAATAGAATTCTTATCAGAAATTATAGTATTTTGGAAATGGTTCAGCCCATCAGATATTATTTATCTACCATTTCTGTATGTGTAATTCCAAATAATGTATTGCTGAGATGTGGTCGTGTTAGTCTGGTTCACCGAGTACACTTATACTATGGAACCAAAAGGACTCATGTATTTCAAAAGTAACCATCAAGGGCTGGGGTAAAAGTAGACGATGTTGCCCAACGCAATCTGATTCTAGTTGACATTCTATAATACGTGCTAGGAAAAAGTTAAAATATCATTAATTGCTATGGGTAACATCTCTAATTTTCCACAGTTTAGTATTGCCACATTCAGCTCCATTTACTAAATGACGATATCAATGCAAAATAAAATAAAAAACACTGCAGATGCATAAAATCATTAAATGCTACATAGAGGATTGTCCATGGCCGCCAATCAGAACGTATGAATATAACAGAAATGTTGCCCATAATAACCAATCAGTATGTATTTACAAGCTGCGTTAATTATAACCTCTTCATCTCCTTTGACACATCATACGAGACACAGGTTTAACATACCATTCCGGCTTTATGTCTGTGCATGTACGGATGTAATTCTTTGTTGTTAGAACAAATTCATTATACAGGACCCACTCGGGCTTGTGGTCAAGAACTGTTGAAGGATGTAACTGCACCACCTGGTTGTCTTTCACGGTTAGATAATGACCGGTCCTTTCCAAATGTGCCACCTTATGGGAGAAGATAAATCCAACTTTTAGAATTAACATAATACCTCTGACAAAGCTTCTGCATAGGAGATACAGGCGGATAGCAACACAGTTTACTTACACTTCATTGCTCAAGGGTGTAATCATGAGACTTATACAACTGCAGAAATGTTGACAATGAACTTGCTAAATTAAAGCCGTAATGCCTGACACACTACTGCAAATCGCTAAACCACAAACCCATGGAGGACACAGAGAAGCGTTTTTAGGACTGCCAATATGAAACAAAGATCTGTGTATAGATTTACCTGTGAGGTTTATAAAAATAGGTTACTGGGAAGACGCACTGATTACAGCACGCTGGATTAAAATTTAAAGCACATTTGTTCAACCCGGCCTGTTAAAGAGTCCCCACTGCACAAAATCCATAACATGGGTGCGCCAGCGTGTGAAAAGCACCATCACTGTGGCTCTGTATTAACCATTTGCACTACTCTTTATAAAGCATATTAGACAATAATAATATTAGACGTGTTTTAAATTATGGATATTGTAGCAACAACACAGGCATCGATATTGCGATTTAACTAAGTAGGGGTTAATAATTCTCAGTCACAGACATTGCTTTGATCAGGGAAGATGGTTACAGGTCTTATGTTTACACAATCATTGCACCAGACCCAGACTTTACATACTTTTCAGTTATGTACACCTTACAAGCGAGTGGGTAAAACCATAATGAATTGCAGGGGAGGTAAAATGAATGTCAGTGTGTGCATGCAGGGAGAATACTTTATTGTTGCATGTTGCACACAGATACTGACCAGCGTTACTGTTACACTGTTATTACACTTGTGCCGGAAACATCTCTCAACTCTAATACTGTTTGCAATTAACACATTTAGCACCCCTGCAATTCAACATGGCTTTGCCCACTCGCTCATAAGTCGTGCCTAGGGAGCTGATTCAGAGTTTAAGAGTATGACCAAAAAAGGTGCAAGTGTAGACCTGGGCAAAACCAAACACTGAGCCGCAGGGGAGGCAAGTATATAATGTGAAAAACAGAATTAGTGTGGGGAGGTGATGTTTCCTAGCTCAACTCTAATTAAAAAATGAAAGCTATAGCTATGCAATTTTGTGACTAATTTGTACAAAAGCAGTGTTTTCTTTGCATTCAATAAAATTCATATACACCACTCGCACTGCAAAATGGTTTAGCTCAGCTCTGCACTAACATGTAATAAAATGTGTAAGTGGAACTGTGAATTAGCCCCACGTTCTGGATGTGGCCATTATTATAAGATGTTCCACATCATAAAGGGCATCGCACTCTACCTTTTACACAGCTATAATCCATGATGGAAGTATTTACTTTTATAGGCTAAAAATTCTGTTTACATGCTAGGACAACAATGCCGATGCAGCCTCGATGTCATTGACATAACTATCTGGAAGAGACCTTGATGCATAATACCCAGCAGTCTAGCGAGAGGTGGAAGAGACAGATATTGCATGCAAGGAAATGTATCCAAACCTGAGGTGACACACTTGACAACGTGCCATATGGCCCATAATTTCCCTTCATTTGTGTGGACTCCAAGCAAAACAAGTACAAGAGACAACATGCCCATCAGGAGTTAATGTGCTCACATCGCAGATCAGTGGGGAGGCCATGATCCATTTATGTGGAGTTAATTGCTTGTACTTTCTCAAGTCCCTCAAGTTCTCGCATATGAATTCCTAACAGACCTTGTTATATGATTTTAGCGATTCTCATAATCGTTAATGCAATTTATTTCCCATCTGAACATAACCTCAAAGGCTGAAAGTCCTCTTTGCATACGCTGTGACGTACCTGCATGAAATAGCCGGTAACCAAAGCTTTCCTAATATTAATGTAATAATCCCGGCTTGTGAAGTCTGTGCTTCTGCGTGGCAAGTTAAATCTGTCCATGATTCGTGACAGCTGCTGCCGTACATTGTCTGCAGACATCAGGGACCTGTAGTTAATGAAGTTGTCATAACACCACTGAGACGACTCATGATCTGGTGGAGGAAGAAGATTTAGACACCTTGATCAGAGAGGAAAATACACCAGAAACAGTTCACAAAGGGACAATTTCTAGCGGCTGGCTCAGATTAAGCATGCTAGATTATATGGCCATGTGTTTGGTCTAGTTAATAGCAAGGTCTTCTGTTATGTATGGAAAACCTGCCTGGACAAAAGCTAATGGGTACATAGTATGCAAATAAGATCAATCACCCATCAACCCGATAAAAGAATAACCCCTCATAATAATAATAATAATAAATAATAATAATAATCATAATATCCACTCAATAATGACAATGAAGCTTCGGAGCACAAGTATTGCTGTTAATATTTTGTTAGTCTAATCAAATGCAGTCTCTCTATTGCATTTCACATTTCCAGATTTATAATAAATAAACAGCAAAATAAATAGTTTAAACTAATGGTGGTGGGGGGTATGTGAGAGGGAAGACACACCCACCAGCAAGGGGATTGTGATTATTCTATAATATGTACATGTAATGGTCACAGGGTTATATATCTGGACTACTGTCCCTATTCTATGGATTCTGTACTGTATAATGTATGCAATGATCTTTAGTTATACACTAGAAAATGGTGACCAATGTGGTTTATAAGAGGATTACTCACTTTGTTTGAAAGCGTGGTAGACGTTCAGCAGCGTCAGATGATCGCCATCTATGTGGGCAAACCGCATCTTGGATTCATCGGCAGCTTTCTTGACTTCCGTGGGTCGAATAAAACACTGTGGGACTAAACAAGGTTGGTATGGGCCCAACACAAATGCCCATATCGATGAGTCACGCATTCACTGACAGAGGAACAAGGCCTAGCTAGGTCAGTTCACAGAGCATAGGGCAGGGCAGGACGGACCTCCAACTGCATCTTGGGCTGTATGCTACCTTTCTTTGGTACATCAACACCTAACCACATCTGTAAGACAAGAGGGTTTCAGAACTACAACGCACCTCATTATGGAATGCTGGAACTCATTGTGAGGGTATGGGGGAGGGGAGGAATGGACATGACGGACACCAAGGGAGCCGTCGTACACGACAGGGTCACCATAGAAAGAGCTAAACTTGGCTGCCAAGCCAACAACATTGGAAAGGGAAATAGTATTTCTTCTTATTCAAAATGCAACAAAAATACCTCTAGGAGAGAAAGATCCTAAATGCTGTGGAGGTGACAGCAGAGAACCGTGTCATACGTAACTGTAGGTCATAGTACAATCCAGTTATGAACTATTCCTCCTAAACAGAACCATGACCAATACCCAGCTGTTAGATTGGAGAGAAGTCTTATTGGCACAGATGGTGCCATGGATGGCGGAAGAAAGGGGGCGATTGTTTACAGTACATAACGGTAAGAAGTTAAACTATACAAAACTTAAAGGTACACAAAGCAAACTGAAAGACACTCTAGCCTCCTGCCACCTCCACAGAAAGTCAGGCAATACAAGTAGCTCTGCCCTGCCCATCTGCTCTGAGTCTGAAAGAAACCTCAAAAAAAAAAAATCTGAAATTTATTGCGCATATGTATTTAAATCAAAGCCACATACCGCAGCATAGAATATCAAGCTTGCTCTTTACTAAGTAAATAATGAATACCATCCAGTCGAAATATATATTATCTCCCTACAATTTAAGTTCCTGCAGCTTTGTTGGATTTAAAAGAGGTCAGACCAAGCTTATATGTGAAACACTTATTTGCAGCATGTTGTGCTCTTATGTCATGATAACTGTGCTGCAATGTCCCAAACCTTTAGTTCTGAAATAAATAAAATGTCCTAGGAGGTTTTACATTAGAGGAAGACATCCTATAGCTGCAGTGCAGTTGTGGATAAGGCGTTAAGCGCCAGGACATGCGTTTTCTGGACACAGGCATTCGTTATGGAAGCTCATACAGGAAGACACCATGCAGCACACACAGCAGTATTCCCAGAACTGACAAATGAATATGGGTAGTGGGTGGAGAACAGATTTATTACCTAGCTTTATAAATGTGTGTTCTGCCATTTTATACACTCACCCCTATCTCGTACACCTATGTAACAAGCACACAAATGTAAATGCTGCTAGTATTCGTTTATGTAAGGCTTTACCATGACCCACACTACTAAGCTGCAGGAATGGGAAAGTGGAGATGTTTCCTACAGCAACCAGATGCTTACTCTGTGTGTCATTTTAGATACTAAGGTATGTCTGCTACAATTTGATTGGTTACTATGGCCAACATATCTAATTTTCCATTTCTGTAGTTAGCGAATATAGGCCCGGGAATCCAAATTGTTCTACTGCATATAGTCTTGACTACAACCTGTAACTTTACCCATTTGTATCAATTCTATATTAAATGTATTGTACTCTACAGTTACCATTATGGCTGCTCCAAGGCGTGTGTGCGTGCGTGTGTGTGTGTGTGTGTGTGGCCTCTGGGGTTGTACAGTGTTAGGGAGCAGAAGCAATTCCTTTATACATGCCCTGCCATTACCTGACAGCATAGCTGTTATGGATAGGATCTCATTAGAACAGTTGTAATCACAACTGGCTATAACCATCTTGGCAAGCTGAGGGTCCAATGGAAACTCCGCCATCATAGATCCCAACTCTGTCAAGTCACCATCATCGTTTAAGGCAGCGAGGTAATTCAGCAGTTCCAGGGCTCTCATTAACGTTTCTGGGGCTGTTGGAAAAACAACATAAGGGAATGGCTTTACATGCAATCTCATCCCAGAAATTCAACATAATAAAAAAAACTGGACTGAACGCTCTATGACCGTTCACCATGGATATCCCGGCATGCGTTCCAGCAATTCACCTCAAAGTTTAGAGGAAACCATCATTAAGTTACAGAACTACTTAGTTCATTATCCCTAATTCATCTCTATCTGAACACAAACTCTCTACAGCTAACAGCGCAGCACATTCGTTAATTATGACATTATCTCATATTTAAGGGAGATATTTTTTCTTGAACAGATGTTTGTGGCTCCGCTCAGAGCAGTCAACTGTCTTGTCAGTATTTCAATTCACAGCTGAAACAGAACTTTAATAGATGTGCTCCGTTTACATGGCTAACGGCAAGCTACTTAATTACAAGCAACTTAGGAACGATGTGCTCCAGCCAGAAGGCCCGCTCCTCCTCCGCTACTGAACGGGGAACACTTCAGGTTGCCAATGATCCAAGAAGAGATCACAGCAGACAACTACATGCAGAGGACATTCTTATATCATGGTGAGGTGGTTTCTACCTAATGGAGCGCTTAAAGGATCAATAAAAACACAGTATTTATATACCAACACCCCATTCATCACTAGAGAGTTCAATGAGATTGCCCAACTAAATGTACAGCAGACGAAAGAGCTCTTGGATAATCAAAGTCTATAGCCTATATATCCTCCAGTAACTGAAGGTGAAGCAGACATGGTTTAGGTTGAAGGTAACAAGCCACATTAATAATGAAGTTTATTTTTTTATTTATTTTTTATTTGCCATGTTCTACACATAGTTCTTGTTCTAGACTGTGAAAGCCACACTGATTTCTGGCTTCCCTTGCTTAAAATGCTTACGGTTGCACAGTGACTTTCACACAGACACCATTTCTATATCAAGAGTAGCAGTGACCCTGCCACAAACAGATGCTAGGAAAGTAAAAAGCCTGCTTTCAGAAAGAGAATAAATGTTACAGATTTTATCCCCGACATACAAGGATGATAAAAATATAAATAAATCATACCTGGAGGATCCATAAAGTCAAAGTGGACCAAGTCATCAATACCAAGTTTCTTAAGCTGCAACACCACTGACCCCAGATTAGACCTCAGAATCTCAGGGTATGTGTTGTCCTAAACAGAAAGTGAGAATATGGGTGAACAAGTGACAATACACTCAGCTAATTCCTACGTCATGCGATGGAAACAGATCATATATTTATTATCTGGGTATCAAGAAATGACAGGGCTTAGGTTCTCATGGTGACCAGGACTTTGCATCTGGTAAGCAACAACTACCACGGGGGGAATTCACTAAGCGGAGAGTTTGCTGGTGAATTTGAAAGGTGGTGAAGTTGCCCATAGCAACCAATCAGATTCAAGCTCTCAGTTTCATTTTGCATACTGGAGAATGTGAGCTCGAATCTGATTGGTTGCTATGGGCAACTTCACCACCTTTCAAATTCACCAGCAAACTCTCCGCTTAGTGAATTTAGGCCCACAGCGGTTTCACATGCCTCCTGTCCACTCACTAAAACTATTGGCAGTGCAATGACAATGGCCCCCCAGCACTGCACCAAGCACTTCTGCAAGTCTATACAGGAGGCAGAGTGGACAGGACCAGAGGAATACACAACTGTGGGCTCCTCCAGTACATGCTGCAGAGATAAGCGACGGAAGCCAGGTGACAAAGCAAGTGAACAGAGGGTATATTTCACAGAGAGTAGGGTGTGGAAGAGGAGAATGAAAACCCATTGAACATATTACATCCATAGGTTTTACACTAATAAAAGTTTATTGTCTGACTCAATGCAGAGTAAAGTGAGCTTCATAGTCTCCGTAAGAGAAAAATTCACATTTTCCCCGCTCACAGGACTGCTTATTAAAAACCACAAGACAGGTAAAAGCGCACAAGCAGCGTTTTCACCATCATTCATCATTTATATAGCATGGCATTCCTCTCATGTTATCCTTGTCATTCCTTGGATATCAAGCTTGCTTCTTGTCTACGTTTAGGTGGCAAAATGTAAACAAAATAAATAAAAGATAGAGAAGGCCCAGCAACGTAGCAACAGCTTTACTCTTATTAAACTTAATTGTCAATAATTTGCTTTCATCGATGAAAACTAATATACTAATCACAGTAAGAAAAACTCACCATCCAAAGGGCAGGAAAGGGACTACACAACATCATTTAAAGAGTAAATAGTATGGGTTACAAACCTATACCTCTAGTAAGATTCTCCATTTGAGAAATTTCCCTTCGCACTACTATACTAACAATGTTCTGTTTTTGCACCAGGAATTATTGGTGCATGTCAGTTTTTAATTCAACAAAATAACACCAGATCCAGTATAGACTTTGCTGCTTTAACAAAAGTTGTTTGTGTACAGCAGAAACAACAGACAGACATACCTGCATTTCTGTTTTATAGGCTTTCTCTGTGTATAGTCGGAAGCATTTCCCTGGCCTGGTACGGCCGGCACGACCAGCCCTTTGCTGAGCTGAAGCCTTGCTAATGGCAGTCACCAAAAGAGATTCTACTCTGATACGAGGGTTATACACCTATCAACAGAAAACAGGACAAAGATATTAATGCATGTGATTGGAGGAAACAGACATAATCATCAAAAGCTTTATAACAAATTAAGCCATTTCTAGAATCATAGCGATTCACCTGGCAGCTTTTATCGCTAGAGATTAAGATATAACAGACAAACCTTTTGCTTGGCAAAGCCAGGATCAATTACAAACACAACTCCGTCGATTGTTAACGAGGTCTCAGCGATGTTAGTGGAAACTACAACCTACAAAATAAAAGAAAACAATTAGCACACTATAATACACGCCATCTATATACACATACATATGCATGCAAACATGTTTCCCCTTTATCTCTAACGTCTATGTATCTTGCTCATAGCTGTCAATACATCATCACTACTACCCCCTGCCAATGCCGACCAGTCTACTTACTTTCCTTCCTATTGCACCATTAGGCTTCTTGGGTGGAGGGGGCTCAAAAATTCTTTGCTGTTGCTGGGGTGGGAGGGTGGAGTACAGAGGTATGATCTTTATGTCCCCAACTTCAGGACCCAGGTCATCGATTTCTCGCTTAATCCTTTTGCACGCTTCATCAATTTCCTGGAAGAAAAGTTAAACACACCTGTTTTAAGAGACGACTATTCTGGCATACACAGGGAGATAAAGACCCCAACCCTCCTCCTGTTATCTACCACAATCTGCCCCCATCTCATCAATCCTGTCTCTTCTCCAGTGTAATATATTATACACGTCTCAACCCTCTTTAATATTACTCTGTACCTATGCATTACTTGTTTATTACTGTATGCTATGGTATTGTATCTCCACACTATAGGATTTCATTGTATTGTATACCATTACACTGTACCCCATGCTTTTCACTATGTACAACACTGCCAAAAATGATGTGATGCCTTATAAACAACAACAACCATATCACAGGGGACCATACACTATTCTTTAATACAGCACCATTTCACAAAAACCTAACTTTCCTGTATATTTAGGCCATACTTGCCAGATTGGCAAGTTTTGCATACAAACCTCTTGGCCAGTGAGGAAGAGCAGTAGATCACCTTCCTCCTCCTCACACATATGAATTTGTATCACGGTGCGGATGGCTGCTTCAAGATAGTCCCTCTCTGGCTCCGGAGTGTAAAAGATTTCTACAGGATGTGTGCGGCCAGGGATGGTTAATAGAGGACAACTATCGAAATACACCTGGAATTTTCCCGCATCAAGGGTGGCACTCATGACTATAACCTAAATAAAACAAAAANAAGTTGCTAAATAAAAAATGCAGAGGTAGATAAGAATGCACTTCATCTAATGATACAAATACTGTTTAAAAAGCTGTAAAGAACAAATAAAACTCTGTTGTTTTTGTTAAATAAGTATGAACATAGAAAATTGAGCACAAATAATTGTTCTACTACTATAATAGAAATAAAATAAATAAATCACCTTCAGATCATTCCTTTGTCGCACAACTTCTTTCAACACTCCCATTAAAATATCTGTCGCTAAAGTTCTTTCGTGAGCTTCGTCAAGTATAACTACACCATATCGCTCCAACAAGGGGTCATTCATTGCTTCTCTGAGTAACATACCGTCAGTCATGTACCTGTGCAGAGAGAAAGTCACCATAAGCACAAGAAAACATTACAGGCAAACTAACCGGGCAGAGCCTTTGTTTTATGTGCGTATTTCAACTAAATGCAACACAATAATGCTGGCCATGGGAAATCTTACACACGTTTCCTCCAGAGAGGTTAAATCTCCACTGCTACACTGTGTACATGTGTAACGTGTACAACATGTACAAGATTTGTTTAGGGACACACTAAGCAATAATCACAGCCTGTGTCTTTAATAATTTCTGAAGATGTAAATAAGAGACATCGACTGTACGTTCAGGGCGATCATAGCTCTAGTGTCCAGCCACCATACATTTTGTTAATTAGCAGATTACTTTGGAATAACTATTGTAACCTAATGAAATTATAATATTCTGTAACATTCCCCGTCAGAACATCAATTTACTAACAGCAATTACCAGGGGATCAAGGTTCATGCAAGAATGTCTGGTATATTGGAGATCTACTGGTAACACACGAGCCTAAAAATCTAAAAAGCAAGGAGACTGCGGGAAATTAAAAAGTGGGGATGTTGCCCATAGCAACCAGATTCAAGCTCTCATTTTCCAGTATGTAAAATGAAACTGAAAGCTTGAATCTGATTGGTTGCTATGGGCAACATCCCCATTTTTCAATTCACCTGCAATCTACCCGCTTAATGAAATTAGGCCATTCAGTGTCCTAAAACAACACCCAGCAAAAGGCTGTAATTACTTTATATTGTGACAAGACGAAAAGACCCAATAACAGAGCGGCTTTACTTTTGGGAAGTAGCAGGCCCTTTCCTATACAAACAAAATGGCCTGTTATTGTTATTACTGAATTGATAGGTTTCATGTTGCTTTCGGCAACTACCGTTCATAGACCTACAAAAGAATATACACCACTGAATGTGGAGCTACTTGCACTTACTTCAAGATTGTTTTTGCACTGCTGCAGTCTTCAAATCGAATAGAATAACCGACTTCCTGGCCGAGCATAACATCCATTTCATCCGCCACTCTCTGGGCCACACTCATGGCAGCCACTCTTCTGGGTTGGGTACAAGCTACGCCTCTCTTGGGGCCAGGTAACGACCTCATGTACTCTACACACCACTGAGGGATCTAAAATTGCACATACATGTTAGAATAACAATCAGTTCATTAAAATAAATAATGTAAACATGTAGCTCATTAGATTATGGTCATACCTGTGTAGTTTTCCCAGAACCAGTCTCTCCCACCAAGACAAAGGACTGGTTCCTCATGAGGATATCTGTAAAGCGCTCTTTGTACTCCCATACTGGCAGCTGAAGACGATTCTTTAAGATGTCGTAGTATCGGGGTGTGTGGGGTAAGTTGGTAAATGGGTTTATGCCTTGAGGAAGGGCTGCTGGTTTTGCGGCTGAGATATATGTGGCATTTGATGCCCCCCGTGAATCTTTATCTTTGTCTCTGTCCCTTTCGCGGTCCCGATCTCTATCCCGATCCCTGTCTTTTGACCGATCATCTCTATCTCGATCTCTCTCTTTCCTAAAACAGAATTTTCATAACTTAAAATGGTAGAAAATGTAAAAGAAAAAAGTATACAACTGCACTTCAGTGAGGATGTTGCCCATAGCAACCAAACTGTTTTAAGCTCTCAGTTTCATTTTACACACTGGAGTGAACAATGTGAACTTGAATCTGCTTGGTTGCTATGGGCAACATCCCCACTTTTCAATTCACCGCTTAGTAAATATACCCCCAGGTAAGCAGGGACTACTACGGCCCATAACGGCCTTATGAACCTTACAGGACTACATTAGTTCATTCACTCATTGTACTAATACCAGGCCTTTTAGAAGACCTTCTTTTGGCTAATTCTAAAGCTGGCCATACACTATAAGATAAATTTTTCCAATTGAAAGATTTTTCAAGGGTGGGCAAAACCATGTTGAATTGCAGGGGAGGTAAATGTAATTAGTTGCAATCAGTATTACAGGTGAGAGATGATGTTTCCAACACAAGTGTAATAACAGTAACACTGGTCAGTATCTGTGTGCAACATGCAACAATAAAGTATTCTCCCTGCATGAAAACACTAACATTCATTTTACCCCCCCTGCAATTCAACATGGTTTTACTCACTCTTGAAAAATCTATCGATTTAAACAATTTATCTTATAGTGTATGGCCAGCTTTAGAAGTGTACTCTTATTTTCAGTTCTACTTTTACATCTTTATGTTTATGTATAATTTTGCTGTCTTATGTCATCGTCACTATTTTACATTATGTCTTTAGTTTCTGTTATGCTCTTAGTTCATACTCTGAATTCTTATTCAGTTATAAGTAACGTAAAACAAATGGATAATATGCAAGACAGGCCGACTTCTGATCATTTGCTGCACATTGCTTTCCTCTAGTTTGCTTGGTCTCGCACTGTTTCTTGTGATTGCTTGTTAATATGTCGTGGCTTTTGTCCTGCCTCTATGAAAAGAAGTAAGCAGGGAGTTATGCAATATGATGGCTCTATATAAAAGCCTGTTAATTAGTAGAGAGGAAAATGTGTGAATAGTGGGAAATGCCATGTCAGAATCGCAGGGAGAGTCACAATNATATTATGTTTGCATGCAGGGATAATATTCTGTTTTGCGCATTATAAAGATACTGATCAGCTCTAGTAATAAAGCTGGCTGGTGGAAGTGAAGTCCTCACATGCTTTGCCAGGTATAGGTTATGCCTACGGCGTTGAAGTATGCTGCCAATTGTAGTTTCACAAGCCCAGGGGTCGCCTATGACTGCTCTAACATTACACCCTTAGAAAACACCTGCAGATAAGAGCCACACGGCGCATCTAGAAGGACGCCAGTATGTTTCACTGAACGTGCGGAAATACAAGGATACACAAGACTTATCGAGCTGGTAAAAAGACNCAGAGACATGAAGTAACACGGAGCTATTAAACGAGACTATTTATAAAGCCCATGCAGTANTAAGAGCTGTGACAGTGTAAGTTATTGGCCACTGGAAACTGGGGCAAAGCAGAGCCAGAAACACATAATTACAACAATCCACTTTTACACTCCCACAGGACCTGAGCTCCGCTGTGCAAACACCTGACACAGAGGACTCGCAATGTTATATCTAACCAGACAGAAGTATAA
>JABWIB010000157.1:148318-159596 GCA_016617825.1 Platyplectrum ornatum | reverse complement strand
AAATAATTGTGATCTCAACATTGACCCCGTAAGATAGCAACAATGGACGTGAACAAGATTGGCGTGCAAATATCTTCACACGAGATGAGGGGAGTTTATTCCCNTCTCACTCCCCTAACTTGTACAGGCTTCNGGACACATACCTTAAANTTTATNCNCTGATCTTATGCACAAAGCAGATTAGCGCATAAGGTTTTTTCTACTGTGCAAGAAAGAGGCAGGAAACCCGGGCCCATTGATGACCTCAAAGGAGGTGATTCTTTTCGCGCCTTAACCATAAGAGACGCGAAAAAGNGCACGATCAGTTTTTTTGCNTCTTAACCAAGAAATNNATCAGCCCCATAGAGTAAGTAAGCAAAAGATGAGTATAAATGAATGTCAAAAGTACAAGGGAAAGTCTGGCACTCCAATCCAAACAATATATTACACTATGGGGTATATTTACTATGCGGCGAAATTGCAGTGAGATTGAAAAGTGGGGATGTTGCCCATAGCAAAAATCAGATCTGAGTTCACATTCTCCAATGTGTAATATGAAACTGAGAGCTTGAATCTGATTGGTTGCTATGGGCAACATCCCCACTTTCCAATCTCACTGCAATCTCGCCGCTTAGTAAATATACCCTTATGTGTACTACACATTACTACAGACATCCTGGTTACACATAATGCAACATGATTAGGGACTCACCTACTGGAGGTGCCTTGACGCTGGGCAGGTGAGCTTAACCCAATATAGCTATATTGTGAACTAAACCTCCTCTATATGTATGTGCTGACATATAGTGTTATATATTGTTTGGATTGGAGCGCCGGACTTTCTCTGTTCCTCTGCACCGCTTATATATATATATATATATATATATATATATATATATATATATATATACACTTGCACACATTTAATATATTTGAATAGAAGCGTGGCCTGCCTTGTCCTGTTACTGAACGTCAAAAGTGCATATAGCCTTACTTTAAATAGCACTGCTATTGCAAGATAAATAATATGATCTTCAATTGTTTTTCTTTTTTTTAAAAACATTGAAAATATGCTAACCTTGACATGTGTGCACCTACTGTAGCTGTGAATGCACAACATCATCAATGCTTTTGTTATATTAGATTGAAAACATTACCCTAGAAGCCACTTTTCCGAGCACTGTATGAAAAATATTTTTCTTAAACTGAGAACTGCAGGATGACTTCATGATTACAGATTCGAACTGGGTTACAAAGGAAAAGGCAGTTAGCAACAAAAAGGATGTTGTGCACCAAGTGAGTGAACACCAACATAAATCTGATTCATTGGGGTCTTAGTAGAATGAGTGCGTTGTTCTCAAAGCACAAATGTTAGTTCTCTTCCGGCAGCGTATAATGTGAATGGTCTGGTCTTTAATGCACTGAATAAGCTTTAAACATTTGTGTGTGTGAGGTGGTTCTAGGTAGAATGGTAAATAAGAAATGTGAATGCGTTCCATTTCATTACTTTATTAGCTTCGCAGTTTTACAGGATATCTAATTGTTTAGCAAAGTGGATATGCTGAAGGGTAGTTTTTGATGTTCCAGCATTATATTATCCCAGGGAGGAGCCTGGCCCAGTACCTCTCTTGAGGCGAGAATTGTTATCATCCCAAAAGAAGGATCCTCTTGGCTGTGCCATTTATAGACCTATATATACCCATAATGTCAAAAATACTGGCCAACAGATTGACAAAGGCCCTCCCTGGATACAATATGACTAGGTGGAATTTGTACTGGGAAGACAGAACAGAGACAACACAAGAAGAATTATTGACATTCATATTTTTAATGCTCAAATGACCTCATTGGCGGTGCTATCACTGGACGCTGAGAAGGCCATTGAGCAGATCTCCTGGGTATTTATGTCAGAAGTCTTTCATATTATGGATTGTCGGGGGCCTTCTGTACGAGCAAACTGTCTCTTTATACTCACCTCTCTGCTAGAGTGTTGGATAATGGTTCTCCTTCAGACCTCTTTCTATTGACAAATGGAACATGGCAGTGTGCCCACTTTCTCTCTCTTTATTTTTGCTTTACTCATTGAACCCCTGGCTGCTTCTTACTGGTGACTTTTACTGACTGTCCCCCTCCCCTGTCTGTTTCGGGTCATGGACGACTATGGTTGTTTTTCCGATACAAAATCAATATTGCAGAAGTCAGAAGCTCTATTGTTGCATTGCTCTACCCATTTGATCACTCAATTTAAATTTATCTCCACATTCAAGATCAAGTATCTGAGTATCTTTTTATTACGCAATCATATGAGTCCTTGTAAATATTGTGGCAGGGCTGACTTGTGGCAATTAATATGACCATCCTCCCTAAGTTGCTATACCATTTTCAGTACCTGCCTGGTCGGGTCCCCCTACCTGAAATTGTGTCCTTTAAGAGAACGCTGTCTCAATTTGTATGGAATTCCAAGCACCCGCAAATCAGACTCTTACTCCTCAAGAAACCAACTGAGGAAGGGGCTTAGAGGATTTCCTGATGTGAAGCTCTACTATTATGCAGCACACCTTAGTCAGGTTTTACCTTCTTGAAATATGCTCAGTTATCACATTTTCTTGCCCCACAACTCAGAGAGGCTCATCATACTGACTTGTAACCTTTTGATTCTCTATGCCTCAATACCCCCCTGGGAAAGGGACTGACATCCTCCCTCTATAGGCTTCTGCTAGCCTTGACATTAGATGCAGGCGCCAGACATGAGACACGGGGGAATTATCGGACACCCCCCCTCGAGGTAACTGGGCCGCCTCAACGATTCCCCTCACAAGTGATCGTGCTACCAATATCATATCTATTCTTGACATAGCCTTATATGAGGCTGAATAACAGGTATATTCCTCCTCAAGGGGGTGCAGAAGGCGCCATATATCAATCAGACCAATTTCACTAATAATCCTGGCGAAGCTAGTTGGTTTAAGCCTTACATTCCTAGGAGTCTCCCTCCATCTATCAATCTCTGGGTTCATAACCACATTAAAGTCGCCCATCAATACTGTTGGTAATGCTGGATACTGTGAAATAAATGCTATCGCTTTCCTTATTATTTCCATATTGAACGGAGGAGGGATGTATACCCCCAAGATGAGAAGGGGTTTAGCATACAACCAGACTTTCAAAAAGACCTATCTACCCTAGGAGTCTACTTGTACCTTGTCCACCACTAGTTGTGCATTCCTCTGTACAAGTATAGAAACTCCACTTGATGTCGCTGTATGTGTGGAATGGAATGCCCATTCCACCCATTGGCGCTTAAGTGCATTAACCCTCTCGCCTTGTAGATGAGTCTCAACCAAACATATTATGTCCATTTTCAGCTTCCGTAATTGATCCATCACCAATGATCTTTTTATCTTATCATTCACCCCCCTAACGTTCCATGTCAGAAATCCCACTCCAGAGTTAGTGGGACTACATACATTTCTACTCATCATTGGCAATTTCACTGTGCCTAATAGCTAAGGTCATGCCTCCACTTCTCCCCTCCGTTCCACCCTGTCTCCATTTTAAGCAGTCTAATCCCCCCCCTGTGTTCCCCACCTTGTGCCACCCATTCCTGTGCAGCCCACCACACCTGTACTTATAAAACCCTATACCCACCCCACCCAACCCCTCCCTGTATACTCACAAAAAGCCAGGTATACCCTTACCCATATTCCTAGTCCCTACCTAGAAAAAACTAGAGCATGGCTTATAAGGAGTTTGCCCCCCCACCCCAGGATATCCCCCCATTCTCCACCCATCTATGGCATTGCTATCAAGGCATTATTCTGTGAGCGGTGCTTGGTTTGCTCTAAAAGCCAACCAGTCTTCCACCTCTTTTACAGATGTAAACACATGTATTTTATCTTTATCTGTCACTCTAAGGCGAGCTGGGAACAGCATAGAATAAGGCAGTTGTAATTCTCTTAGCCTTCGCTTAACCACAGTAAATTGAGCCCGATTTTTCTGAATTTCCCATACATAATCAGGGTATGCTGTCACTAGGTTAGACCCAACCTTAATTGAACCTTTCTGGAGCATAATGCACAATACCACACCCCTATCCTTAAAATGCAGAAAGCGGGCAATTAAAGTACAAGGCGAGCCGCCAGTCCGCTTGTTTTGCGGTGGGCTCTTTCTAACGCAAACTGCGGTGTAAAATTCTCTTTTCCCAAATGCTTATACAAAAATTCCTCTAGATATTTTTCCAGGGCTTGCCCTTCCTNATTTTCTGGAAGGCCTATAAACCTCACATTATTATGGCGGAGTCTACCTTCTAAATCAATTACTCTATTGTTACACTCCGTCACCTGGGCAGATAACCTATCCACCGTATCAACCAACGTGGCCATTTTATCCTCAAGATTAGAAATATGTGATTCCGCATCATCGAGTCTTTCAGTTATCTTTTGCAGATCTTGTCGCAGCAAGGAAACCGTAGCCTGAACCTCATCCACCTTCGACGCAACCCACTGCTCAGATTGAGTAATCGCTTGCAGAATATGTTGAAGTGAAGGCCGTTCAGGCTCCAGATCCTGAGACACACCTAACTGCAATGATTTCCTAGATGACTGTGAGCCCCTCTGAGCCCCCATATTCGTAGATCTATTAAAGTGCTCCAATTTGGCTGCAGCAGCTGCAACCACCTTATCAGCCTTCCCCATGCTTATTTTATATCAAAGAGACTCTACTAAAGATTGTTAATCTATACACCCAAAAGTTTTCTATCAAAAGTCCAGCCGTTTCAAACGAGCAGATATTATAACAATTGTATGTTAGCGGTTATTAATCCCTCATGTCAGATACTTAGAGCACCCGCTAACGCCTAAACCACTGTAGTCATATATCTGACTCTCACTTTTATAACCCAACAGATAAATCAGCAGTGTCTTTAGCAGCCAGCAGTAGCCTACCAACCGTGCAACACTTATTAAACCTTCCAGCCAGCAGATATTATAAGAAAAAACTGTTATTCCCCTATTATCAATAATTCATCATATTGGCTGCATAACACCCAACTCTGAAACTTATACCGCTGAAAACATATGTCAAACTCTCGCTCTTCCGGTGAATAACTTAGCCATACATTTAATGTACAGAGATTGACTATCAAGTGTCCAGCAATTATTTAACTTTCAAGCGAGCAAATATTATATCGGTTTGTTATGCATCAGCAATATTAATCCATCATATCAGCTACATAGGGCGGCGCTCTAAAACTTATACCACTGTAATCATATCCAGCTCTCACTCTTGTATTCCGGCAGATAAATTACCAGTGTCCATCAATTAATTATCAGATGTCGAATAATTATTAATCTTACAAACAAACAAATGTTATTAAAAATCCATTATACACCGACCATAAATAATGCATCATATCGTCTGCGCAGCGGCTAAATTAACCATGTACTTAATATGCACAAATTGACTATCAGTTGTCCGGCAGTTATTAAATTTTCAAACAAGCAGATATTATATCATTCTGCATCAGTAGTATTAATCCATCATATCAGCTATATATCAGGGCAGCACTTATATCACTGTGATCGTATCAAATCTCTCACTCTTGTATTGCGGTAGGAAATTAGAGTAACAGTGCCCTTAATATCCAACAGTTAATAATCAGGTGTCGACAATTCGTTATGCGCCAATCATTATTGGTGCATCATATCAGTTGCGCTGGACGCCTCTCTGGAATTTACACCCCTGTAGTCGGATATCAGGCTCACACACTTATGATCCAGTGGAGAGTTTGATCATGCCCTTAAGGCCCAGAAATTGACGATGATCATGTGGCGAACAACTACCAGGCTTTCAAGCAGTTATTATACTTTCAGCCAAGTATTGTAAAAGTCTATTATACGTCGGCAATTAATGAACCAACATCTCGATTACAAAGAGCACCACTGTGAATCTTGTACCGCTGAAATGACCTCAGACTCTCACGCTTATAGTCCGACAGGTAGATTAACGGTGCCTTTAATGCCCAAGTTAATTATCCAATATCCGACACCTATTAGTCATTCAGGCGAGTCATTTTGCGCCAGTTTTTATTTATCCATCAGCTATATATAGCACCACTCCAGAGCTTATACCACTGCGTTCTTATATCAAATTCCCTCTTTTATAATCCGGCAGAAAGATTAACAGTTCCTCTATAGGGTTTGTATCAAACTCAGACACTTATGATCCGGCAAGTAATTAACAGTGTCTTTAATGCACAAACGTTGTCTATCAAATGTCCAGCAATTATTAGACTTACAAATAAACAGCTAATACAACAGTTTAGTTATATGCAGACACTTGTTCATCCATCGTATCAACTGCAAGGGGCACTTCTCTAAGCTTATGCCGCTGTGATCGCATATCCGGCTCTCATTCTTATAGTCTGGCAAGTTTATTTATCAATATCTAAAGTGCCCTGACATTGACCAGCAATTATTAGACTTTCAAACGGACAGTTATAATGTCAGTGTATTAAGCACCAACAGTTATTAATCCAACATATCGGCTGCATAAAGCACCACTCTAAAGCTTGTACCGCTGTGGTCATATATCAGGCTCAGGTTAGTGTTGAAAATTAAATACTTGAGTCCAGTTCCCAGATAATTGCAGGAGAAGCTTCTATATATCTGGTTATATGTCCATTAATGATTCACATGGGCCCCATAAGGCTTATTGGCAGCTCGCTGCTATACATTTATATTGGGCTTCTAGACAGTCTTTGTCCCAGTGAGTTTTATGCTTACAAGTGTTAGGTGCTCCAAAAATAAACTGAGCTGCTATATTTCATTGTTACATCTGCTCAGCAATCCTTGAGTCTTGCCTGCTGCCACCACTACAATGTCAGCTTAATTCCAAAGACATGCTGGTTAAAAGATAGCCTTCCAGGGGCTCTTTTCACAGCCAGATCACAGGACCTAGTGTATCCTGTTCCTGGCCGCCTCTTCCATTAGATCGTGCTATTGGGCCGTCCTTGGAGGTTTCTCCACGTGGGCGCTCACGCTGGCTCCAGTGTGGCTAAATGCCGTCACCGCAGCATCAAGCCTTGATCCCCATACATGCGCTCACCACCGCCGGGTCTTCAAGCCTCGATCCCCGTAGCATTGCTTTGGCGGGCAAGGTGGAGATGGAGAGATCCGTGGCGTGGGGAGCTGTTGGCGCTAGCTCACGTCATGCGTGTCGTGCGCCTCAAGCCCCCCCAAATATATAATTTTATTCTACTTCCTGCCACCTAGCGTATTTTAGGAGAAAAGGAATGATGGGGGGGAGCAGGTTGGGCGTAGCGGACAGATCTCCTAGCGCACAGGACACCTGACACGTGCACTTTTTTCCCAGTATCAGCACTCTGTGGCTGGGCCTAAATTTACTAAGCAGGGAGATGGAAAATACTGGAGAATTGGAGAAAACTGGTTGCTAAGGGCAACGTCCCCACTTTTCAATCTCCTTGCTGAGTAAATCTAGGCCCTGGTCTATTATGTAGAAGTTAACTTACTTTTACTGCAAGTTTTAGAAAAAATGGAACATTGGATAAAAACTTCCGCAACTGAATTAAAATGTTTAAATGTGTACTAGGCACAACTGTTACTGAAATGAATTGAGCACATCCTGTGAGTTCCTTAAATGTTCTAGAACGCAATGAAATGCATCACAAATCTATATAAATGGCATTAATAGGAGCACCATGTACCAATTTGCTGAAGATAAATGAATGTAAACTTGCAACAACCTCCACAGTGAATTCTACCCAAAATGCCGCCGCTCTTAATAAATTGGTCACAATTAGCTGTAATAATAATTCTGCTGTTGCTATGGTGAAACATATAGTTATATCGCACTCCCTGTCTGCCAATGTTTATAAGTTGATGTTTTCCTTATTGTTAACTATAAACAAACTGTAACCTCTGCCGAAAAGAGCATTAATGAAGAGCCGCAATGCTGTTACCCAAACCATTTATACACAACACGACAAAAGATACTATGTACAGAAAGGTTTCATGATACACGTTCTTGAAATATTATCATGACATTGACAATCTCTTGCTTGAGTTACATTATTTGTAAAAACAAAATCTATTTTATTCTAATAGGTCCACCCGGACAATATAACTATATAAGATTGCATCTAGATCTTATTATGATATTCCTAAGTATATATATTTGTATGTGGTTGCCACATAAATACTATGGAGGACCTTTAAAGTTTTCATTCAAAGAAAAATAGTTAAAAGGAATATTAGTTTAGTAAC
Organism: Platyplectrum ornatum; assembly: GCA_016617825.1. Classification (NCBI taxonomy): domain Eukaryota; kingdom Metazoa; phylum Chordata; class Amphibia; order Anura; family Limnodynastidae; genus Platyplectrum; species Platyplectrum ornatum. Next base: position 151,335 of record JABWIB010000157.1, on the reverse strand, counting down.
TAATATTCCTTTATTACCCTCTTATTACCCCAGGCTTCACTGTGAAGCCGGCGTTTCCTGTGTTGCTTTTAGCTGGAAGCGACGGCTTTGCCTGCAGCTTTTTTGGCCGAGGGCAATCTGAACGCAGCATTAGTGGTGAGATTGCAGTGAGATTGGAAAGTGGGGATGTTGCCCATAGCAACCAATCAGATTCAAATTCTCAATTTCATTTTACACACTGGAGAATGTGAACTCGAAAGGATAGGATAACATAGAACAGAAGGGAGCAGACAAGGACTAGCTCCTGTATAAGGATCAGTAATAACAGATACAAAAAGTGATCCTGGATTCTATGTGGTGGCAGGTGTTAAGTGCATATGCAGAGTATAAAGTGCATACGCAGAGTGAGCAATGGGAGGTATTCAAGTCGTACAGTAATGGCTTGGCTAAGCTCTTACCACAATCCTCCTTTCTAGTATCTGGCTTTGTAAGTCCTGTGGGTACTACCCTTGCACACACAGACTTCAGTATTACATTGATGGAAATATTGGGTAACAGCAGAGGAGTTCCACAGGGCACACGGGAGACTGGACCTGGCCCATAGTGCATACCCAGCCTTATAGATAATAACTTTTCAGGACAGCTCCATGTAATGTTTACATAGTAACTTTTTAAATACCAGGCTGCTATCACTGGGAAAAACAAGACGGCTACATAAACATGACTTCAGGAAAAAAAAATCAATGAACCTGTAAGGCTAAAGAAACCTGCAAAGAAGACAGCAAGTAAAAACCGAAACGTCGACATATTATGTCCCCAATGACCTCTGACTGATCGTCTGGGACGCTTTACATTTCGAGGGGGAATCTTGCTTGTTACCTTTAAGTTCACAGACGTTCCATCACTTGTTTTTAAGATTGAAATGTTGTGAGTAATTGGGAAACATTTTCTTAAACGTGTTGAAGTGTCTGAGGAAGTTCTGCCGTCTTTCCCAGTGCGCAGGCACGAAAACACTGAAAATAAAAATGTGTGGAATGTGCAGACTGTTTATACACCTCTCTGCCACCAGTATTGATAACATAATACACACGCTTTAGAAAATGGGCACAAAACAGCTGAATGATATGAAGGTAAATAACCATGTCCAGGAATAAAATGCCTTTCATGGGCAGCTAGTTTTATATTCAGAAAAGGAATATATCAAATTGTCATAATTGTCATAGTAAGTTCACTTTGACCATTTTATTTGCCCCTTTCTAAGTTATATTATAGAAAAGTAATTTTGCACACAGATACTGACCAGCGTTACTGTTACACTGTTATTACACTTGTGCTGGAAACATCATCTCTCACCTGTAATACTGATTGTAACTAATAAAATTTTCCTCCCCTGCAATTCAACATGGTTTTACCCACTCTTGCAAAAAGCTGGTCGATTGGAACAATTTATCTTATAGTGTATGGCCAGCTTTACTGATAACATGTTTCATTTACGCTGAACCACATTAACCGCAAATAATAGCAAATCTGAAAACATGTTGAACTGCAGCGGAAAGCAAATGTAAAACATGCAATAAAATGAGTTGTCGCAATGTTTTGTAGCTCAACTCTGAATTCATTAAAAAAAAAATACAATATATATTTATAATGATTTTATTATTTATGCACAATAAAAAAAAATCAGTCATTATTGTCCGCATAAATCTGAAACCTTCTTGTACTATTATTTCTAACTGCTCCTGACTGCAATTACAGCTGTTATTGGATTACTACCAATATCTACTTCTAAGACAACATATATGAAGATAAAGTATTCCTTAAGACAAAGTCTAAAAATATACTTATGATAATTATGATTTATATATATATATTTATATATAGGAGCATTGCCTGTTTCTATATTTACAAGTTAATAATAATTGTGAATGTCATGTTAATACATTCCTTAACAATAAGAAGCCATCTGTAGCCTGGGTATATATGTTTTCATTGCATAGAGTATATTTTTCTTTTATGTATATTTATATTTTTATTATTTAGACATCTCCTATACTGCATCTTGAAAAGCAAAGTCTTTAATACACATATTTACGATCAAAGCGATAGAAACAGAGCAGGTCAGTGAGTATAAATGTGATTTTCTGTAAATGAAGCCACTTCCCGATCCCTTCAAATATGCAAATCTGACACATTTCAAAATGACAATAAAAACTTTGCAAGAGATGACACCTGCACGTTCACTGCTGCTGATAGTTATGGCTTTGTGACCCATAATAAAATTCTTGCTCTTAGCACACACTGTACGTAAAGCAGCAACAACATGGAAAAATCATTCGCAAGCAATACAAGGAACACTGGTATTCACCAATTCACTGTGACTAAATGCGTATATTACTCATTTTCATCAGATGTCTGTATCCAGTTGGGTGGGAAAGTGCTGGATAACAATATATTATCATTACATTAATTTGGATGCCTAGCAGAAACAACTGGTACAATATAGTGTATGATGTAGTATCAAAAAGGTGGTGGTGGGGGGGTGTGTGATCCGATTACTGGGAATATGGACTATAATATTTAGTAATCATGTAAAGATGATCGTTATGAACAATAAGCGTTGACAAAGTATTAACCATCAGTCAGACATTTTGTGTATCAGATATATGAATGTAACTATTCTTAGTTGAGAATGAACAATATTGGGGATAATTGCCAGGGGGCGGCTGACAGCTTGGAATATTCTATATATCACCGGTGTATTCATGACACTGCAGTGGGTATCCTAAAATCCATTGAAATAACACAGTGCTTGGCAAAGTGCACCAAAGTGATGTGTTCTGGCTTCTTAAGTCCCATGCAATGACTTTATGATCACATGGATGGAAATATTGCCAAACACTTCATTTCCTTGGTCACTTGAGTTATTGCAGTAAACACCACTACAGGGAGCACAGTGGACCAGATCTAGACTCACAAGCTGAGGAACTGATGAGCATAGACTTACCAGGGGGAAAAACCATGTTGAATTGCAGGGGAGG
>JABWIB010000157.1:127200-138706 GCA_016617825.1 Platyplectrum ornatum | reverse complement strand
GGGGGGGGGGGAGGGCGAAACAAGTGCTTTAAATGTAACAATGAAAAGATATCTTTAAGTATTGTCAACTTATAATTCAAAATACAATTAAAAAAAAAAAAAGATTCTATGTAAATGTGTAAAATGAATGAGACATTGTTCTCTTTATCAAGCAATGGTGCCATCTTCTGGAAACNCGTTTTACTGGCCATTACATGAGCTTATTAGCTAGGACTGAGCATCAAATAACCCAAACAAGCAAATGTATCAAAACTAAAGATCTATGATACAAACGTATTTACTACAAAACAAAGCGAGTTATAATGGTTTCTAGCAATATGTAATATTTGAATAACATTAATATTCTAGCTTAACCTAGCAATCAACTACAGAAAAGGTTGTATATATTTACAAAACCTCCCGCCAGTAGCCACCTGCTCTATGTATGTCTAGAATATTCCTCTTACAGTGAAGAAATATAAAAGTTATACTGAAAACATAAACNCAACATTCTGCAATGACATCACATATTTGCATGTAGGATAAAAAGTCATACACACCACACCTACATTGCAGAATCATGTACATTAACACATTTACATACAAATAACAAGATGGGTCTGCATATTGATAATTATGTTGCTGTAGTACACTATTTGTGTGAGACATACATTTCATTTGATAAGTGTCTATGTAACAATCTATTCCAATGTAAAATATTTATATGTATCCTTCACNTTAAATGTAAAAGACCAGATGTAAAATACTGATATAGCCATTCTCATTTATTTCATTCACGCTAGTTTCCACAATATACAAGACACATTTCATATGTGTAAATACTTTGGTGATTCCTGAAAGAACTTCTTTTTTTTTTCCATGTTACACTAGCATTTATTTATACAGTTTTTTTTGTGTGTACTTTATTTAAAATATAAAGAATATGGCTAATCATGTCACATGTTCAGTGTACAAAAACAAAACATAAAAAAAATATCCAAATGAAACGGGATTGCGTGGTGCTGGTATAATAAGATCAGCATGGCTACAGACATACTTGGGGTACATTGCCAAAATAGAGTCCAATTGAAACGGGGGTGGGGGGGGGATGCAAGCTATAAAATCAGTAGTATGCTGATGCAAGAGATAAACATCTAATTCTTAAAATACATAGAAAATACTGTGGCATATATTATGAATATTATTCTTATACATTTGTGAACTGAGAATGTGATTTTATACTTGTATTTTCCTAAATAATTTTATGGATAAACAAAGACAAGTGTTTTACACAATATACACATTTCATTACTTACAAAGAGAAATAAGCTTTAGCATGTTTTAGATTTTGAAACCCAGAATACGGAGGGGTTAGTAGCACCATGAAAAACTGTTTTTTTGTTTCAAAACTGCAGCCTTGTTATTTTAAACATACTCAGTGCGTTTCTTCGTATAGCTGATAAAAAAAAGTGCCATTTTGGTACTGGAAAAAAACTTCATGTGATCCTCGCCAAAAACTCCGTTGTCTCTTGAAGGAAGTTACTCTTTTTCTCGCTCCATTCTTTAAAAGGCACCAGACAATCCTCAATATGGCACTTTGGTGAGGTACATTTGAATTTGTTTAAAACAGTATCTGGTTCTCGCTTTATCTACACAGTAGCACCATTGTCACAGAGGACAATTCCGACCTAAGGTTTCTTCCACAGGTAGCCAGTTCTCCACAATGTTACGTCCTCTTCATACATACTTGGCATCTGCTGACGCGTGTCCGTAAGTCACCAGCTTTGAGCGTCTCGGATTGGGGTTTACTGGCAATGGAAAGCGGATAACATTATATTAATATGGGCATGTTTCACGTGCTATACATTCACATGATATACATTTGCATTTTTACTAATTCCTATGTTAATAAGTGTAAGAGTGAGATTTCGCTGCAGCTTAAATGACTAAATCCAGCAGTGAGTCTTAATACTTTATTTAGAAATGCAGACATTTCCCATGAGCCATTTTTAGAGATAACGGAAAGGATACAGCATAGTGTTATCTGATTCTGGTGAGTGTGATGTGCATCTGGTGAGTAAAGCTGGCCATACACTATGAGATAAATTGTTCCAATCTAAGCATTTTTAGAGAGTGGGTAAAACCATGGTGAATTGCAGGGGGAGTAAAATGAATGTTAGTGTTTGCATGCAGGGAGAATACTTTATTTTTGCATGTTACACACAGATACTGACCAGTGTTACTGTTACACTGTTATTACAGGTGTGCTGGAAACATCATCTCTCACCTGTAATACTGATTGTAATTAATTCAATTTTCCTCCCCTGCAATTCAACATGGTTTTACCCACTCTTGAAAAATGCTTAGATTGGAACAATTTATCTTATAAAGTGTGGACATCTTTAGATGCAATACAAAAATAAGCTTCAGTAGATGAATATGGCATATTAAGGCTGAGTTTCCAGGGATATAAGTGGCCACTGAGCCCAGGGCAGGTGTCTGGGTACCCTNGGCGAGACCTAGCTCCCCCTTCCCTTCCTGGTCCGNTTCTCATAGGAGAGGAGTGGCAGATGCCCTCCCAGGCTGTCTAATTATTTACATGGCAGGATATGATATAACCCAGAATATAAGTGGAGGCAATGAAGGGGTGCTTTTGCCACTCTCTCACCAGGCCTGGCTTTATAGATGATCACCTAATATTGCTTCATGGTAGCATCAGCCCTGACTGTCCCATATGACTGTACAAAGCAACTTCCCTTTAAGCGATCCATATATGTTTCATAGACANAATACTGAAAACTACATTATGACTTTTCCCACATTCCAGTTTAATGTNCACATTTGGTGTAGGTGATGTGGATAGCCATAGCATTAAACATTCATTCAGTCATAACAATCTAGACATAAATGAGTCTGCAACAAGCACTTTAAAGTAACGCANTGGAGTTGGATGTGGTGGGGAGAGCATTTTAATTATGTTGTAACTTCCAGTAGACTTACTCCACAAATTCAGATTTCAAATGATTTGCACTAAAATGGTGGTATGTGTCGTATGTGCTAAGCTATGGTGATTTCTGTTNCTCTACATTGATATATAAGTATAAAAGATTTAAGTCAATGAAAAATCCATATACACTTATTGCACACCCCTGTGTCTTGCAGTGTCGCTCTTCGCTCCTTGTGGTGTCAATCATAAGGGTTGTATCATAAGGNTAGTGCTATTGAGTAAACAAAGATCCTGTGATTGTTTGTGCATTAACCTACCTAAACATTTCNGCCATTTCCACTGTGGCCAACCAGAAGCTATATGAATTGGCATAGTAATTGCAGGTGCCGCGGCCATGACATTCAATAAACGGTGCAGAGCGGAATTCCTCTAAGCATGATCCAGGAGACGCTAAAGCTTGACCCGAGCCTTCTGCACCTGCACTCGTATGCTAGGGAAGAGGATAAATATAAATGTATAAGTCAATAGATTCAGTTACAATATGTCTCAGATGTACTCATTATTCATATTCAGATTGTAAATAACTCCATACATACATACATTACAGCTCTGATTTTGTAACTGAATAGGTGACCAGGCAGTGAGGACACTTCACAGGACCTGTTATGCATGGTCAGCCTTTGGTCAGTATATAGACAATTCTATAAACATCTGTACAGAGGGGAAATGTATGTACTACAGACACTCCGCAGTATATACACTTTACCCTCTATCTTCCAAAAGGGACGACCNAATGTATGCTACACCAACGCTCCACAACTGTCTGGAGGTGGGTCCAGAGGAACAGGTGATTACTGCATAGTGCAGAATAACATTATGGAAAAAAGCATGGTAGTAGTATCAGTCTATATAACATTTACCATCATGAAGGAGTATCCAATCCAGAGGGAATGCCAGCCTTGTGGACATGCCGGAATCTGAATTGTTTGGCTGTGAATAGCAATCACCATTGCTGGGGCTTCACAGACAGAGCACCTACAAGATACAACAACATGGAAATTTTAACCCGTATCCTTGACTTAGGGGCCGATTCAATCCCGCGCGAAGACGGGAAAAAACGCGAAGTGCGCTTTTTCCCGTCTATTACGGGACTGAAACCTCGCGGATTTTTGTTCGCACCTCTATGAGGTGCGAACGAAAAAACGCGAGATTTTCTGCCTTACGCTATTTGCGTAAGGCAGAAAATCTTCGCGCCTAAAGGATTGAATCGGCCCCTTAGTATATATAAAGGGAACACCATATAACAGAACACACTGCCAATCCACTTTAATGTAACACGATTCTAATTTGTGCCTTCATAATAAGTGGCGTTAATGTAGTNCCACTGTATGGGAGGCATTAGTCGCAATGTGCTTGCCATGTTTGTTTAGATTGTGTGTTTTAGGACATGGTCTGTTTATATGGGCCGGATATTCAGGCTACGCGCATCAACAGAGCGGCTGGACTCTGTGCCAAACAATTCATCTGCACCAACGCTTTCCCCATATGCTGACAAAGGTGACACACAATATGTTGGATTTGAATATGGAAGTAGTTGGGTAGTATTCCAGTGCCCAATGCTGAAGCCAAAATGAATGCCTGCCAACATGTTCTTCAGACAGACTCTAGCACTGCCTTCAGCATGCATGTTCACGTACTGTATATTGCTTTTATATATTCTTTTATATGAACTGTTACAAATCACTAATACAATAATCATTTCTATTAATACATAGTAAATCATTAAATAACATAATGATAGATGCCATTGACTAATGAAATCTGTTCACTGTTTTATGTGCACCACATCAGACAGGATTATTTACTAAACTGCAGGACTGGAAAAGTGGGGNTGTTGCCCATAGCAACCAATCAAATTCAAGCTCTAAGTTTCATTTCACATCCTAGAGAATGTGAGCTTGAATCTGACTGGTTGCTATGGGCAACATCTTCACTTTTTCAATCCNACAATTTTGTAAATTGTACAGAGAAATATACTCTATAGTTAAGATACAATGTAAATGAAATATAAATGAATTCACAATATCGTGAAGGGGACTTATTTTTTGGTGCACAGTGTTAAGAAACGAGATACAATTTGTGGACTGGACACTCTAAAGAGATANATAATTAATTTAGCCGCACGTTAAGCACTATAATCATACATGGTGACAATGGAGAATGGCTAATATACCTGCTTATAAACGGCTGTATTTCTCTGCCGCGTAGTGGCTCCATGCTCGCAGGCATTGGCTCTGGTGTGGATAGCCAGTAGGAATAATCATTTCTTGAAGCAAAGTTACACACATTATTGATATTACAAAACATAAAGGGCATGGTGCTGAATCTGCGAAGACAGCTGCCAGCGGTACCTGAAATATAAATAGAGATGTTTTGTAATAGGTCTACCGACTCACAACGCCATCACCGTTTTCCCAAACGATTTGTTAACATGTATAATTTGCATAAACCCTTTAACCTGTCCTATTAGGCTACACCAGTGGTCCCCAGTCTACACCAGTGGTCCCCAGTCTACACCAGTGGTCTGCTAATCCTTTTGCCTTATGAAATACCGTATATACTCGAGTATAAGCCGACCCGTATATAAGCCGAGGGTTCCTAATTTTACTTTAAAAAACTGGGATAACTCATTGACATCACACAGGACAATGACTCGAGTATAAGCCGAGGGGGGCACTTTCAGCGCAAAAAAATGTACTGAAAAACTAGGCTTATACTCGAGTATATACAGTATCTTACCCAGGTCTTGGCCATGTGCTCTTTCATTTCCCTGGACATAGAGAAGGGAATATCCATCGTAGATTCGGGTGGTCCCTTGGGGACAAGCTGGAGAATCTGTTGATTGGCTGTGACGGGTTATGAGGAANCCATGGGCCACAGACCCTAAACCAGGGGCACCAGGGAATCCCTGTGTCCCATCAGCACCAGGAGGACCTTGGTTCCCTTTTAAACCTGTTTGATGGTACAAAAAAAAAACATGGCAGTTAAATTTATATCATTATCATGTATTTAGATTATTATTTTTTTTTAAATCTAAAGTTGATTTATGCATATGCATATANAACACACCAGTTCAATGCACTTCATTATTTTAGATCTTGCGTTTATTATTCACTGAATTGTAGAGACAGTGGTTAGAGGCTCCTAGAAAATAGGAGATAGCAGTGAGATTGGAAAGTGGGGATGTTGCCCATAGCAACCAATCTCTAAAATGAAATCTCAGTTTCATTTTACACTCTGGAGAATGTGAACTCNAATCTGATTGGTTTCCATGGGCAACATCCCCACTTTTCAATGTCACTGNAATCTCACCGCTTAGTAAATATACCCCATGGACTCCAGAAAAGCAATGGTACAGGGAATATGGCTCTTACAATTGCAGAGATTGCCTACAGAAATTAAAACTCTGTCTGGACAATTTATGACAGTGGATCAGATCTAGAATTTATGTACTATTTATTATGCACGACTTACGAGCATTAACAGCATTAGAGTTGAGAGATGACTNCCTATATTTACTTTCCACTGAATCTAAGGCACTATATCAAAGAAATTCAATGTAAGTGCTGTGGGGACTGATTCAGAATTTCAGAATAAAGGAAGTAAGGGTGTAANTTTGGACCTGGNCACAACCATGTTGAACGATAAACAAATTTACACTGAGAAGGTTTCCTAGCTCAACTCTAATTTCCAAATTACTNATAAAGCTATGCAGTATGTACATTTTATGTGAACAAGCAAAGTATTTTCTCTGCATGCAAAACAATATATGTTAATTTGCATCCTTCATATTACAACATGGTTTCACTCAGATCTACAATTTGTCTTCCCTTATAAAAGGTGCAACTCTCGATCAGGCCCACAAAATAACATGTTGAAGTTTACAATTAATATTGGGTCATGTTCTAATGGCCATTGTAGTGAACATACTCCAAAGCTATGGCAGGATAGAACTTACCAGGTGGTCCTGGAAGACCTCTATCCCCTTTCCGTCCAGGTTGCCCCTCAAAACCTGGAAGCCCATCTCTGCCGGAATCACCAGGGGGACCCAAAGAACCTGAAAGGAAATATATTGGTTTAGACATTATAGAAAATAAGAAAACTAGAATTACCATTTTATTTTACTGTTAATACAACAAGGACCCGCTGTGGCTGGCTGAAATCTGGTCCTGGAATTTTAAACTATTTTTTTTGGAAAACATTTTTTTTTTTACATGATACCATCATATTTTCTATTAAGGTGAATAAAAGCTGGGAAGGGGGTATGGAGCTGCGGGGATCTTTATGGGGGTTAATGGAAAACTATGGGGAATCTATATAGAGGGAATTATATGGGGGAAATATATAGAGGCGTGGGGAAATATATATATATATGGGGGAAATATATAGAGGTAAGGGGGTCTATATGGGGAAAATATATAGAGGTATGGGAGAAACAATATAGGGGAAATATATAGCATGGGGGATCTATATTATGGATATGTATACAGGTATGTGGGGATAGATATATATATATATATGGGGAAATATATAAAGGTGTGCGGAGGATCTATATGGGAGAAATATATAATGGTATGAGGGCATGTTGGAAGATCTAATATGTGGGAATTATACAGAGGTATTGGGGGATATATATAGGGAAATATATAGAGGTATCGGGTGGATCTATATCAGGCAAATATATAGCGGTATGGGGGATCTATATTAGGGATATGTATACAGGTATGTGGGTATATATGGGGAAATATATAGAGGTATGGGGGATCTATATTAGGGATATGTATACAGGTATGTGGGTATATATGGGGAAATATATAGAGATGGAGATATGGGGGAATCTTTATCAGGAAAATATATAAAAGGTGTGGATTTAATATGGGGGAATTATACAGAGGTATTGGGGGATATATATAGGGAAATATATAGAGGTATGGGGGATCTATATCAGGCAAATATATAGAGGTTTGGAAGAATATATATGAGAGTTCCTATATGGAGGTATGGGGTTAATATCACGCTATGATGGGGGCAAACTGCTATAAGGCCCCATTAACGTCTTAATAAAGCTCTAAATACAGCGCCCCTAAACGCATNGTACATGTGGTTAATCAACTGATTAATGAAATTAACCTTGTTTTGGATTATACGTATTACAGTGAGATCTCTTTCAAGAAAAAAGCATTTCAATATAAATCTAGGATGGATTGCCCACTAATCAAGCAATGTGTGTAATAATATTGGGCTAATGCCAAATAACATAAATTCAATTGTAACAATATTTATATTTCATGAACAACATGAAACAAACCAGAACTTNTGAGTAAATGAAAGCGCTTCCTCTTGTCCATTATCTACCCTGATCCATTAATGTCATTTAACTGTANCTATAGTATCACAAAATTTCAGGTTGATGCGTATCAGTGTCAGGAGCTATTAGGGAGTGGTGGAATAGCAGATCCAATGATCTACATTGCCGTTGACACTCACATGGAACGAGACAAAGATCACATCAGAATATATCCCATAAACATCAAGTCAACCAAGGACACATGGGAACCAGTAGCTGCAGCCTCAACAATAGAAGCTGGATTATTACATCTGACAGCAGAACAACCAGTCAGCAAATACCTACAGACTAACCCAAATATAGGACCCATAGTTCAGCATTTGACCTAGCGATGCCATCCATAAAAACAGCCTANAATTCATGACTGGGGAGTAAGACCATAAGAAAAAATACCAATGTGATAAACCAATAGCCTGGACCAATGTAGACTATAGCAGAAATTTCATCATCATTATATACAATTATAGTAATCTCTTTGGTTCCTTAAATTGTGTATATCTATATCGGTTATCTATTAGTAAAAAAGAAAGGTCAAACAAAAGGTACAAACTGACNATTAAATATATAGACACCGAAAAATATCCATAGAGAAAGGAAGTTGTTAGATGGCATTGAAGAAGGGGATACCTGGCAATCCAGGTGGACCTGGTGGCCCTGGAGGTCCATTGCTTCCTGGGCGTCCTGGGGNACCAGGGGGTCCTGGTAAACTCTTGATCTCACCCTTGGGACCAGGTGGTCCTGGCAAACCTGTCAGTGCAATAGAAAGAATCATTTAATTTCATATTCTCATTTGAAAAAAACACAGAAAGTGAGTATATGTTGAAAGATCTTCTCACCTGGGAGACCTGGGCTGCCTGGATCTCCTTTAGAACCTCCCAAACCAGGAGGTCCACTAGGCCCCTTCATACCTGTTATAGAAAAATAATCGAATTATTGAGTTCTCAATTCTTTTCATGTACGCTATCCAAAGTATGTATTATTTTCCAAAGAGCAGATGTAATATAGAAATCTCAGTTCTAGTCAGTTGTTCATGAGGGAGAATTGTAACTCAGCACCTATCATTGTCTATGGTGTGGTAGCCAGCTGGTATNAATAACATAAAATGAAGATCTCAAAGAGGATTAAAATATCAAATTCCTCCATATACTATTGATTATGTAGAGTATTGTTCAAGTTAATCTTTGCTGTTTTCTCACTCTTGGCTTTGCCCATTGTTTAGGAGGCAAANATTTTCCATGATGATATGTGAACCCTGTATAGTCTGGGACAGCCATCGAGTATCCATGTACATCCAGCCCGCATGTGAATAATACCTGGGAATCCTGGGACACCGGGTACACCTTGATCTCCTTTCATTCCATTCAGACCTGGTCTTCCAGGATCACCCTGTTGACAAGTAGAAAATTGTATCACATTCCTAAGGCCGACACAGTCTGTTCCTGTTTTCTTAAATGAAACTCTAAATATGAAAGCTGTAGATTACAGATGTGTTTATATTCAGTGGCTCTCTTATGGCTTGCAAAACAGACTGACTGCATTACGATACCATATCTAGTCTAGTAACTTACAGCATAGAACATGCTTATATTGATATGTGTCTTCTATCCCTAGCGGAACATTTAATTTCCAGTAATGGAAACTCGCATGTCAGTAACCATGGGCTTGTGATTTCACTTGTCTTGCAACATGGACAATTTCAATATAATGTACAAATTACAGCAAAGGTACAANTAAATGGAACTGAGATTTCAAGCAATGATTTCTATATTATCTTGTTGATTATTTAGTCCATCACAACAACTTGGTAAACAGAGTCTATGAACTGTGATTGAGATATATCTTACTGGGAATCCTGGTGTTCCTGCATCTCCTTTAGCTCCTGTGAATCCAGGTTGTCCGGGGAAGCCTGGGTTTCCTTTCTCCCCTTTGAAACCTCCATTGCCTGGTGGGCCACGTGCACCTTCTGGGCCAGGGGGACCTTTTTATTAATCATAAAGGAAAGTTAGGAAAAGTGACACTGACACTGGTTTTTTGTAAATCACCTGTATACACCCTACATTTTATAAAGATGTAGATGGATATTTATATGATTTAGATTATGATAATTAAAATATTGTCCATGTCATTACTATAGCTAAACTTGTGCCAGGTGTTAATAAAGAGATATTATTATTATTATTATTATTATTATTATTATTATTAATAAGCCTGCTTTAATAAGCTAATATTACTAGGAAATCACAGACCAATAAGAAAATGTAACATTGATATTCAGTTCGTGTTTGTATTTAGTGTAGGACTGGTGAAAGGGGAAGATTTTGGTCTCATATGGTCAGCATAACATATATTGAAATGCCTGGAACGAATGCTCCCTGTATTTAAGTATAATAGCATTTGTAATGTATTTGATGAGAGCAATTTCTTTTTCAATAAACCTAGAGAGATATGAGATGTATTTTACTTTGCTGCTACATGNGAAGTTGCTAACACTATGCTTTACCATAAATTTTGAGCAGAAGAGTCTACTGCATTATGCTGAATCTCTGAACAATACAGCTATTGTAATAGAAGTCAGCCTGACCTAGGTATGTGTGACTGCCTGTAGCCTCTGCCTGTTCGTGTAATATGAACAACACATGATTCTGTTTTAAATCAAATTCTAATTTTTAATTTTCTAAACAAATGCTTATATTGCTATTTGTAGACTATACACTTCCAATAAAAAAACAACATATTGTTAAAAGCATGTGAAATGTCATTATTAGAATACAATGTATATAGTCACTGATTAATGTATATCAGCTGATTCACTAGCACTTCAAACCTCTTCCCATTCAATTTTAAAATAAAAAAAGCAAACAATGTAATGCAATAATTTCTGGACAGATCATCTTTTGATGTGACTAAGTATTTCCTTTATCTAGTTCTTTAAATTTACAAACTGAAGCTACTGCCAGAACTCAGCAGACAAGTTGCCCATTGTCCCTTCTGTATCAAAACCCCCAAACATTTCCCCTTACACAACAATGGGGATTTTTAACCTGTGCAGGATCTGTACCAAGTTTGGCATGTTGTATATGGACACATAACACTGAATTACCATGTCGATTCCTAAAGCTTTTGTGACTAAACTAAAACACTAAACTGAACACATAACTGATCTGTTTTTATGT
>JABWIB010000157.1:101936-120386 GCA_016617825.1 Platyplectrum ornatum | reverse complement strand
AGTTAATAAACACCTCAGCTTTGTAAATCCCAATCCTAGTCAGTGTGGGCCTGGTCACAGCTGCGTATAGACATCTTACTCCATGAGGNATCTGCTTCTCAGCGTTACTCCAAGTACTTTACGAGGTGAAACTGTGCCTTATAATTTCATTAACTAGGCTATTTGCGCAACCTAATTACAGCAATTACAGGGCCCAGACAACTCGNAGAGGGAATGGCCACAGCATGATACTAATTTCCCTGTGCAAATCTGAAAGTTCCTGGATGACCTATAATTCCAAAAGGAACACAGAGTCCTCTCCCCAGTCAGGGGATAGCAGTAGATGCCGTGATTATATATGATTATTGCATTGCTCTTATGAAATATAGCCTGCTGCTATATGTCTGCATGCACCAAAATATAATTACTTACATTATGGTCCACAAAGGCTAATGTTATGGATGGTCAGTGGGGGGGGGCATACAAGGTTCACCTGATTTTATTTAATTAATGAGTTAATTACTGATTTTACCAGTAGTTTTGTGTAATAATGAAGGCAATAACTTGGCATACGTNACCACTACATCTGAACATAACCTGACATTTAACACTTTAGATTTACATGCAATAATCTAGGATTTAAGGGCTGACCTTCAGGGCCTGGAAGTGAGATCACAATTCAAATATCCATTTCCAAATTGATCATTAGATGCACGAGGGGGAAACATTGAGAATTGTTAGAAATTCAACGTTCTGGTTTACATATCAACTTTCCTTCAGCAAGACCCAAATGCAGCAGTGGAAAGAAACAATTATCAGTGCTTTTAGTGNGCATTATGCTGAGCTGTCTGCTGTATCATGTACAGTCATGAGGGGTGTTCGCTTGCCACATTGCCATGTACATCAGAGTTATTGTAGCTGGATTTCTCAGCATCGCAGAACGTGTTGTAGTGACAATCAGAGCTGAGCTGATTGACTCCCAACATTATATCTGCTTTNGGGGAGCTTAACATGTAAATGTAAAAAAAATCTCTATGCAGATAGTTAATTTTAATTTAATTATTTTTCTTTTTAAATGTTCCTGGACACTAATTGTGGCAACATTTTAACAATGTCCTGTGGGCCAAAGGGGGCGAGTTGCTGATGGTTGCGGAACACTGATAATAGCTTGCTTTATCCACATTAGCACATGCACAAGTAAACAAGACAAAACAGTCCTTTCCCACAATACATGCAATAAATACAAGGCTTACAAGGAGAGCATGGCTGAGCAAGGATGTGCTAGATTTTTCTCATTTAACATGGGAGCTATTGATTATGTACTGGAGAGTGCGAAAAAACAGCTTGCCTATACAAGACGTAATGTCCACGTAGACTACGATGATGAGACATTCTGATCACTAATTTATTCTATATATTGAGTGACATTTCAGAGTTCATGGAACTAGAAAAAGAAAATTCTACTGGAACCGAATGTTTTCTTTACATAGTAAAACACATGTTACATTTTACTGATGTTAAATGTTTTCCATCTTTTATGTATTATTAATTATTATTATTATAATGAATAATTATTATCATTAATATTATTTATTCATTTGTCAATAATGGGTCATCTAAATAGCAAATGAGATGGATAAAATAATATACATTATAGCTATTGCTACATATTNATTATATTGGCAAGTATATGCATAGTCTTTATTCCCTAGGATAAAAAAAATGATACTGTGGTCTATTAGGACCACACAGACACAGTATAACACTAATGTATTGTATGGTGGTAATGGTAGTACTGTGAACACAATGATGACATCAAAATAGTCAGTCATATTCTCCTTGTATTGAGTGGATCACAAATATATGCAGATGCTGCGCAAATAAACAGAACATGACATGAGAGACTGGTGATCACTGGATTCCGCCATCAAATGCAATGGGATGGAGTCAATGGAGTGAAGAAACNAGACTCAGAGAGAGAGGTCCAAATTTGCTCATGCTTCAGTGCCCCCCTGGATATGATTTCACAGTGTAGAAGACAATGATATTTGTTGACACACGTGCTCACTAGGTTCATGGACTTGGTGACCGTATACACATTCGGTTGACGCAGACTGTGCCAAGACTATTGTTGTGCTCACTAGCTCAATTCAGTGACATCATGCTAAAAAGTGCCCTGTTTTTGCTGCCAACAATTACCCTTTCAGAGCAGGGATTAAGGTCTTGCCTCATCTACACTTTTGGATACCACTGGTCTCTAGTAGTTTATTAAGAGTTAGTAATTTGTTATCAAATACTCAACACCATTTAAAGAACTCTCAAACAGTCATTAAATATCTCTAGTCTAATAACTTTTTGAGTAGTGCGTGAACATTGATTTTATAGACCAGTATGTATAAGACCACAATATTTTATCTATGTGAAATAATAATTCTGATAGGTAAGAGCAGGCAGCAAAAGCCAAAATCCCAACCCAGTTAATAGTAAATGTTCTTACCTAGTCTTCCAGGAGGCCCTGCTGGTCCAGGGTTCCCTTTAGGGCCTTGTGTTGCTTGTCCAGGGAGACCTGGTTGTCCTGGTGGTCCTGTACTACCTGGACGGCCAGGATAACCACTGTCTCCCTTGAGGCCAGGAAATCCAGGAGATCCGGGAGGTCCAGCAAATCCTGGCTCACCCTTAGCACCTGTAAATAAGACTCATGTCATTGATCAACGGTAACATGTATTTCCTAGTGATAATCAATTCCCATTCTCACATTTCATGTCTACAACAATACATTTGTTTCTATTACAGAAAGTGTGTTTGACTTTTACAAGTATATTCATTTTAAATATATCCACTACACAAGTAGTGCACCAATTGTCACAAAAGGTAAATGAATAAAACAGAAATATTACCTGGACTCCCAGGATTTCCCGGCAGACCTGGTGTCCCAAAACCTGGTAGCCCTGAAACAGACAAATATGTTTATAAAATGCCAAGGCATAGAAGGTTTTGTGATCCTATCTGATGATTACTGACCTGGTTCTCCCTTAAGACCTGCCGGCCCAGGGATGCCATCTTGTCCTGGTTGACCTTTTTCTCCTGGAGGTCCTGGAGGTCCGGAACGACCAGCATCACCTACAATAAATAACATTGGATTGAGAAATCCTCATGTGTGCCAGACAAGATTATATATACAATGACTTCCTTGTGTAATATGATTAAAATACAACTAGAAATATATATATATCTATATATATATATATATATATATATATATATATATATATATATATATATATATATATATATATATATATATATATCATCTGCTTAAGATGTACTGTGTACTTAAACACCTTTCATTTATAAATCATTACATAAAGATATTTTTACACCTATGTCTTACCTCTTGGTCCTGGAGAGCCTGGACCACCAGTATTTCCTGGAGGTCCATCAATTCCTTTTGGCCCAGGAAGCCCTGGACTACCTAAACAACAAGCAAGAAAAAAATGAGATGTTAGAGGATAACATTTTCAACCATTATTATGTAGTGTGGTTTGTAATGCTCAGTAAAACTATGGAGTAAATGGAGTAAAATAAACACGTGTTCTTGCCTGCAGATTTGACTGCTGCTCTGATAACCTGATTTGAACAGCACAGAACTGTGTGGCAATATTATTAGTATAGAGCAAGTTAATAGCAGGGAACAATATTACTTTCACAGCAGCACTTGGTTGAATTGATTATTTTTGCAGTCTGCTCATTATCATGCATCCATGCAACGTATTTGGAATGCAATCTGCCCAACTCAGTCTACCCACATATGACATATTCAGATGAGCGCACCAGTGGATGGGAATTGATTCAATTTCATGAGAGACATGTNAACCAACCAGACATCTAATCTAGCTGTATGAATCTGTAAACTTAAGGAAGAGTATGGGTCGCACAGACACCTGATTACACTTCCTGAATATTTGATAGTTATGTTGAAATTGTGGGAATCCAATAGTAGATCTGAAGGCAGCAAAACCAGATCTTTCAATTTTATCCAAGTTGATGATAATGTAAAAGTATAACCAGAATATACCTGGAAATCCGGGAACACCAGCATCTCCTTTGGGACCTGCAACTCCTGGTAATCCAGGTAAACCAGGGTTTCCTGCATCCCCTTTAGTGCCTGGGCTGCCTGGAAAACCTGATGGACCAGGTTCACCCTAAAAGTAAAAAAGTTATTGAGCTGTCTTGCCTCACATATATATATATATATATATATATATATATAAATATATGTATATATCTAATAAAAAAATAATATATAGTATAAAACACAAAATAATAACAATCACTAGCACATATGTAACAGACTATGAGTTGTTGTTTTTTTTATAACAAATAAATATGTAATAATATGTAATTATGCAACCAAAGCAAAATAAATATCTGGCATGCAGTTTAAATGGTGCGTCCCCTGTATCTTGTTCATGACTGCCACTACTCTACTTGGCCTTGTATGTACGTTCACACTGGCACTGCGTGGTTGGTTGTATATTAGGTAAGCATAACTGGGGATTCACCTGTCTACAGACAACACATTAGTTTCATGTGATTGATGCATATGCATCCATTATAAAGATGGAAACAGGGGGGANATTTGCTAAAGATGGTTTGAGAGATGATCTCAATTCATCTAGCGGGATCTTGCCACAAGCTGAAAGANGGGAAATTTACTATTGATCGAGTTAGCTTGTTGAGTGAGAAGAGGCTGAGAAGACTTTGTAAATACAGCAATCCCCACAAATGAAAACTTGACCAAACAAGAATAAAATGGTACAGAGAGAACAAAATCAGCAAAATTACAACTCAACACTTAGTAAACGCAAAAATGGCCATCTCGCTTAGTCATCCTTCATTTTTATCTATGTATTTCATTCTTTAGCCATTGTTGACATTTGTACCTTTTGTCCAGGTAAGCCGGGTTGTCCAACGCCTGAAATTCCAGGGTCGCCCTTTTCACCCTTTGGTCCACTGAATCCTGGAGGCCCTGGTGATCCAGGTCGCCCTGATTGTCCAGGAAAGCCTTTTTCACCAGATGGTCCTTTAGAGATTGGGTGGAATAAGATTTTAATTAACAAAGCAGTTCCTGAAGACTCATTTACATGCTCTGATTTGCACACTCATTCTGTAAAGTTGTGCTTTAAAAACTATGGAGTATTTTAAACTTAGAGAAATATTTAATAACAGGCAAAAAGATTTATTCAACTCACATTCCCCAGTATGTAGAATGAAACTGAGAGCTTGAATTCGATTTGTTGCTATGGGCAACATCCCCACTTTTCAATCTCACTACAAACTCCCTGCTTAGTAAATTTATGCCTGAGTCACTATTTCTTTGCATAGTTATTAAAACTTCTATGAAAAAGTTACATTGTTATGCTTTATTACTGTGGTGTAGACAAAATCATCCCTCAGTGACAATCCAGTTCCTCCAGACTGAGGCCTTAAATCTTCACAGGCATACTATGTTACAATTATTTATTATGTTAACCCATAATCCATCCATGTGTAGCGCCTAAAAATGAATTTGAATTTCGAACTTATTACATTTCCATCCTCTGAAGACTTTGTCTATAATAAATAAATAAGGTTCTACATACCAGGAAGTCCCATCTCTCCCATATTCCCTTTTTGTCCAGGAGAACCAGGTAAACCAGGCTGCCCAGGGAAGCCAGCATCTCCTTTAGGCCCTGTGGATATAAGATTTTCAGCATTCTTAAGTCACATGAGAAGACCATATTTAAAAGTATGTCAAAATCAAGATGAATGAACTGTATTCAACCACCAGGGTGACTGATGACATTTATTACATTTTACTCTTTTATCTTACAAATATTTGTTATATTGTTATTTTTCTCATAGTGTAGCTCTACACAGGATGCATTGTTATTATCACGTCCTGTAAGCTGCATTTGTTATGTCATTTTAACCATTAAGATGAATAGCTAAACAATGCAAGCCTTTATAATGAACCAGTTATCACATGTATTCTAGACTGAACCACTCTTCATGAGACTGTGGCCTACATTCAGACAAATGAGGACTATCACCATACCTGAGAGCCCTGGGGATCCGGGAAGCCCATTTTGGCCAGGCAGTCCTTGAGAACCAGGCATGCCACTGAAACCTTTTTCTCCGTTTAATCCAGGTGGACCTTAAAGGATGAAAGCCAGATATAGTAAGATATTATAATGAATATTATTTAAACTATCCCAAAGTGTTCACTAATTCCCAAATACTGCTTCAACGCGTATTATTTCTGTTTTCTGCTCATTGTGTTACACAATGTTCCTGTATTGTGTAGATGGAGGTACAGGATATTTACCATGCTCTTCTACATATATCCATTTCTATAAAGAATACAGTAACTCACTGGAGGCTATTATCTTATTTAAAGATATTTTATAGCTAATGAACATTGGCTAGCGTTTGTTTTTAATGTCATTACCATCTTGACCGGGCTCTCCTTTGCTTCCTTTGCTTCCTAGACTTCCAGTGATAGCTCCTGGAAGACCCATAAGGCCACGCTCTCCCTTGTCACCCTTAGGACCTGGATTACCATTAGTACCAGGCTGTCCAGGAAATCCATCAAGACCTATAACACAATACAACAATAATAAACAGAAGGTAATAATAATAATTGAAGTACTGATATGAACAGTCCCAATACCTATTTGAATACATAAACTACAAAGATGTTTTTTCACTGGAAGCTCATGATTAAATCATCAATATTCATATTAACAAACACATGAGGCCAGTTTGATTTTTTTGTGCTCGGAATTTTGATGATCCCCCACTGTATTAACTATCTTGAATGCAAGAGAAAGCCGCTCCCCTCACTTGTAAGACCCCCTACCCGAAGACTTCTGCACCACTGTGAAATGACACTATCCACTTAGCAATAAACTATCCACACATTGCCATGTCCCACTATCAGAAAACCTCCAATACAGAGGATCCAGAGTTATACTGGGCAGGGGCGGAACTGCTGGAGACATTGGTGTTGCCCGCCTCAAGGCTCCACCCCTAAAAGGGGAGATTCTCCATTGAATAAGTAGATCTTTCCTACATTTCAGTAATAAATTAAGGGCTTAGTAAATTTGGGCCTAAGTGTCTTACATATCTTTAATTATCTAAATTATTAAGATACTTAAATATAAAAAATAATAACATTTTAATTAATAATAATTTGAATATATAATAGTATGAATCCAAGTGGCCAATTGATTGTGATTCTCACATTTTTTTTATATGGGAAAACTGTCCCAGATTTTCCTAGAGCCTACCAATTTTCAGGAAATCTCTTTTTTGTTTTTTTAATTATACATTTGCATGTGATGGGGAAAGGGGCGCCAACATTAAGTCCAATAAGACTTGTATAACTACTGTATTTTGCTATGCTTAATATATGTTATGGCTGTTGTCTACAGTGCCATTACCTTTGGGTCCGGGGAAACCAGGACTTCCAGGAGTTCCAGAGGGGCCAACTGGTCCAGGTGGTCCCATAACACCCATTTCACCCTTTGCACCTAAAGGAGAAAAATAATAATACATATGGTTAAAACTATTGTAATGTGTGTAGCATACATTAGATAAAAATAGACCCACGAATTGAGTAAACTAATATGTTGTGAAATGGAAATACAGCAAGGGTGCATTGTGCTGTAAGGTTTTCCTTTTATAAACCTGTACACATAAAATGTTCTCCAAAATCATATTTAATATTTTATGATCACTTTGGTTTGTTTGTTCTTTGTAGCTCTATAAAGCTTGTCATCATTACCATGATACGGTACAGAAATTGAAATATAACATTATCAAGACCCAAAAATTTCAAATAAAGATACAAACAATCACACTTTTGTATAATAAAAGGTGCAGGAGCAAGAAATCATGTTAAAATGAGTCTTCAGTATTCAAGGCATCTGTTAACTGGACCGGTCCACTTCTAATTCTTCACAATCATTGTTATTATGGCTGCACTTTTATATAAATAGTCATGAAATCAAGTAATAGTTAAAAAGGAACACCAATAATAATTTAAAAATCACTTTATATATAATGTATAATCTGCAATAAAGTCACACTAAGGAGCAATGAGCTCATCACCGGATGTGATTATCAGGTTATACAGTTGCTTTAAAATTACTTTTGTTGACCCTCAACAAAGGTACTTGAACAGTACTAAATACAAAAAAACAAAACAACAGAAGTCCATAGAAGACACATTTTTCATTAAAATCAGCTTACCTTTAAATCCTGGTACTCCATCACGGCCTTGAAAACCAGGTGGTCCGGGAGGACCTTGAAATCCACGTTCACCAGGAAATCCAGGGCTGCCACGATCTCCTGGAGGCCCAGGAAGATCAATTCCAGGAAGACCGGTATCTCCCTTGTCACCCGGAATACCTGCAAATCCTGAGTTGCAATGGTATATGGTAGTTAGTAAGTAATACAAGTAAACTGAAAAGTATCATGCGAGTAATCTATTCATAACTTATTATAAAACCGCCAATATTTTCAGATAATAATTCTGAGAAAAAGAATAAACTTGGACACTTCCATATATTTCTGATGTTTACTTAAGAAAAACTATTTCTTAACATGGGTCCATACAATATCCACACAGAATTTGCATACATCAAATAATCTGTGCAACATAATCGGTTTTATTGCAGACTTTATAACTTGCTCTCTTTCCCAAAAGACTTAAGTCTTATTACAAAAAAAACATACATCCTAATTCTTAATCAATTGGTCACCATAGCAAATCCCTATTTTAAGGCTTTAAAAATGGTTGAATTTAAAGATCTATGTACCAATTAAAGATGGTTCCAGGTGGCATTTTTACAAGTTCTGGTCAGTGGAGCCCCCACAATACCCTCCAGACTTTATTGGACTAAGCAAGGAGATTTAACTAACGCCAGGAGGTGTGTCATGTTCTTGCCACATGGAAGGATACCGACAAAGGTAAATGAAGTGACAATATTTAGCTGTAGGGTAGGTGCCAGTTCAAAATACAAGCCAGATTCAGGGACAGAGGAGGAGAATGCAAAGAATATAGAAGTGTTCAAAAACAGAAATCCCCATTAATGATGGATTATTATAATTTCTGTCATACATGTTACTATTATGGGATTCAAAAAGGAATTCATGAAATTGTCAGATGTTATCTTATAGTGTTTGAGCCTTAGTCAACGTTCTCTCTGAATTGAGAAATCAGGAAAATGAGATTTCTAGTTTAATAATACCCCGCGTCCCCCTATCAAGAGCTACATTACAAATCAATCATTCATCAATACAACCTGGAGAGTCATGATTAAAACTGCATCTTGTTTTTTAAATTATTGATACATGTACAATGAATTACCAGTGCGCCATCATAGTCTACTGGTATTTGTTACAGTAGGAATACATTACCAGTACCATCCTTGGAAGCGATTCTCATGAAGAGGGAACATAAATGAATTGGTAGTGTTTAATACTATTTATTCACACGGCAGTGTAAATAAACTCAGAGTTGTTATTCAGTGTAAGCTCGCTCCTAGTAAATGTGTTATTGGGAAATAAGGTTCAGAATGAGACTGGAGAAGCAACCACAGTACCTGGTGGACCTTGGGTGACAAGTCATCAGGATCATCAGGAAGCATCAAGCAGAAATGAGTTGCAAATAATGTAGTCAGGAAGATGTTAGGTTAAGATAACAAAAAAATGAAGCACATACAGGTTAGAAAAAGACAGATAATTAAAGAATAGGAAGATTAAAAACCATTTTCTACATTATCAGAACTACTTATATACTGTTCTATGATACACTAAAACTACAAGCTTAATATTTACAGCAGTATATAGTGGAATATGCTATACTGTACAGTCACTACCTCTAGTTTTCTTTATGGTATAATGTTACAGTTCTGCTATAGGTAATACGGGTTACTTCTGCATATACTATATATTCATTAATATTAGGTTTTACAACATGTCATCATGATCCTCTCTACAATTTACTATTCTGCTCAGCTACATACAGCATGATCTGTTCTCTTCAGTTCAGACCTTTTATACTATATATGGAATTATTTAACAATTGACTCTTGTTCTGCTACATGCTGTGGATTTAGAATAACGATTGTGACTAAGATCTGTAAATATACATAAACATAAATATAAGTGCCAGCTGCAACTAACTGTATCTTCTGCTAGTTACCACTAACATAAGGCTGATAAGATGATGTTTGATACTGCCACAAACATTTCTGGCAGTGGAAAACAACAAATACACACACATACAAACACACATATAAAGAATATTAATATTAGGTAGGTTTCGTGAAAACAATTGCCATCTTGTAAAACTCATCTCCAATGTTCATATAATAACTGTGTCTGTTTTTAAGACATTTCACAGTAAAATTCTTTTTGAGACACCAGATAAGATACTTTTATTCTGATATATATATTTTGCATTCGATAGTGTTTTACAGATGGCAGAGTTTCGAAAACAGAAATTGAAGAGGGTAGAGAGTGTAAGTAGTGATATTAGAGACAAGTATTACACATTATTGTCAGCATGCAAGTAGAAGCAATAACACATAAGGTGTGAGTTCAGTGCAGCGTGGTAAGGAGTGGTATGGGGAATGCACCTGGTTGGTGGTCGCAGGACATCAATATTAAGCGTGCTCTTCATGCTATGTCATTTTGTGCAGTGAACTATCCAATACTGTGAAAATGGTTACCATGCACAGGGACTGTGACTTCACAGAAAACAGACATCTAAGGTGTCCGGTTTTAAATAACGAGTGCGGGAAATATGTTCACTCAGTTCTCAGTGATGATTAGTATCATTTATCCATAAATGCAAATGCAAGATACATAATTAAAACAAGGTGTATACCACATGTGGCTTTCTTTAGACAAGTAAACACTGAGTCTAACAGTTGTGAGATTTACACCTCGTTTTTAATTATGCACTTTAAAGAGGCTATGTCACTTCGGAAACAGTTATGTAGAAATAAGTAAGTATGTTTGTATATTCCCACTCAGGGCTCGAAGTGGGGATTGTAAGGTGGCAGTATGGCGCTAAGCCTCGCCCCTTACATAAGCCTGTCCCCTGCGGACGCACGATTTTTCTAACTAACGTTTCCCCCCTCCAGTGCTGTGGGGGCGGAGCTTAGAAAAGGGGCGTGGCTTAGCGCTAGAAGTGCCGGTATGCCATACCGGCATATCCCGGCCCACTTCGAGCCCTGTTCCCACTACTTTCTGCCATAGTAGACGAAACAAAAATCTTTAAACCGGCCAGATCCAAGGACAGTATTTCCAGGAGTCTGCAAATTCCCCAGGACCTGTAAATCTCTGCCCCCAGCCCCAATCGTTACTATGAATGAATAGAGCTTGATGACATCACGTCCACTAATTCATAGCAAATACATGGGGTTTGTCAGTGTGGGGGCTTTGGGCATGATTTGAATAAATCCCACCCTCTGCTCCACCCAAATGGTGTTGGTTTCTCCCATGACAATGCCATAACCCACACTAACCAATCATATGCTGTTATAATTCTATATCAGGTTAGCAAATGTATGCTTGTTTGGTTATTATAGTTTATTTTCACATCTGATAAGAGATATTTATCTAGACATCACTCTGCTTACGTGGAGTCATTTATTATTCTTAATACTGGATGACATAGCCTCTTTAAACAAACATTGTGAACTGTGCAATCTTTAATCTTATGTTGTATTTAAATAAAGAAAAAGAGATGCAAAACCAAATAAAACTTTTTCATGCTAAATTCCTCCCTCTCTCTCTAAATATATGAGTTTGCATGTGCTCATAAGTAACATTAACTTATCTGATAGGTAATAGCCCCAAATAACACTATTTTAATCATATACATTATAAGTATGTAATAATTCAATATACCTGGAGGGCCAGCTGGTCCGGGAAGCCCTGGTGAGCCGGGAGGACCCTGGGACCCTGTACCGGGTATCCCAGGCGATCCAGGAGGTCCGGGAAGTCCATTTTGTCCTGGGTCGCCTAAGAATTAAATAAATAAATAAATAAATAAGTAAAAATAAATGAAAACAAATCTTACTGTATCATAAAAGACTTATTTGTAATATGGGAAAATTATTAAAAATAGTAAATAACAGTTTTGTACGTTTATTTGTGGCATGGCACTCCATGGTCTAAATGTACTAAACCGCGGCATTGAAAAAGCAGGGATATTGCACATTTCAATTCACATACTTGAGAATGTGAACTCGATCGTAATTGGTTGCTATGAGCAACATCCCCACAACCGATATAGGCCCATGACTGACGAGTTCCCAGAATGTTCTATATTGCACATAACTAAATTTTACATATTTCACACTATTATTCATTTCTCTTAATACAAACTTGAAATTCATATAGGATATAGGATTCCCCTTATTGAACATACTGGTTGTGCATATATTTCTAGCCTATTCTTATCACCTATCACCATCCAAATGCTACTACTTCCTACCTTTTGGTCCGGGAGTTCCATCAAATCCTGGACGTCCAGGTGACCCCGGCATCCCAGGGAAGCCAGAATCTCCTTTTGGTCCTTGTGATCCTTTCAGTCCAGAAGAGCCTGGTGGTCCTTGAAGTCCAGGTAAACCAAATCCAGGTTCTCCCTTTATTGTTACAGCAAAGATTTTTTTTATTTAATAAGGATATACCAAAGGCATTTTTTTTTTCATTTAATTTGTCACAATTTCATTTAAAAAAGTAAATGCAACAGGACAACATATTTAAAGGTGTCAATTTACATGTTCATGAGCTTTATTTTCACAGATTCCAGTGGCTATCACAGATTAATCCTTTTTTTACCTTTTGTCCTGGAAAACCTGGCTGTCCTGGTGTTCCATCTAATCCAGGCTTTCCTGATGCACCCGGAGGTCCTGGTGGTCCAGGATTGCCAGGGAAACCTGATAAACAATAATAGATAAAGCTTAACTTTTCCAATATGATGGACCTAATACCCTTACATATAAACCAGGAAGAAAACACTATGTCACGTGATAGGTATATTCCGAATATATTCTGCCATGTTATCTAAACGCTGATTTTTACATTTTCCTGAGTCTACACAAGCTGCTTTTCAAGAAATACATTTGGAATTCATTGATGCCATGTCTACTATTTGGAATAAATGAGTCACATGGATACACTGTCTGTCCTGGCGTTATACCAGGTTATTGCAGAGATTAGTTTCGCTTCACATAATAAAAAAAAAAGGACACACCTGAAGTAGTTTGTCTGTTTTATTGTAACTAAAGCAATTTACAGAGCTGAGAACTGTTCCAGGTCAGAGGAAAAGAACTCTCATAACCAGCATAGGAAGGGGTTCTTTACAGTAAAAGCAGTCAAGATGTGGAGTTGTGCTGCCAGTAAAGTTTGTGGCATGGCAGATTCAATTGATATATTTAAGAAAGAGTTAGACACATTTTTAGAGGACAAGGTATCCAGGGTTACGGCCAGTAATAAAAAAAAAATATAGTAGTGAATCCAGGGAGAAGCATTTATGGCCATCTTCGGCCATAAATAGATTAATATACATTGTATAGAATGTATAGATTAATATACATTGGCTGACCATATGTACTGTTGTATATTATGGGCTTTTTTCGGCTCCTGGTTCCATCTACGCCCCGTCTGCTGTTCGGACACATTTATTTGTCTCTTTCCGGCGGAACAATGTATGTATCTTTGTTACTTACATTGGTAAATATAGAATATTCAAAAAATAGATTCATTTAGAACAACTTCAATTATACCATTAGGATTGCAGGACATTCATAATATGTTGAACTTGAAGGACTGATGTCTTCTTTCAACCTCACCAGCTATGTTACTATGTTTACATGTAACTCAGTCAGCAGGTAAATTTTATACTTATATCACTTAAATACCTTTTTGTCCTGCTGGTCCTGGAAGCCCAATACCGGGAACCCCTGTATCTCCTTTCATTCCGCTAAGGCCTGGAAGGCCAGGTTGTCCCGGCTGACCAGGTTCACCTAAAAACAAAAAAAAGTGATCACTGAGTAAAAAAAAGAACATGTTAAAAAACTGAGGATGATTGTACTTATATACATATACATCATATGTGAAACATATCTCTTGCACTTTTATATTCAATGCGGAACCAGTTAGCAAATTTTGTTTATCAGATTGCCGGCTGACCCATTTTCCTCATAGTACAAGCTAATTTGTGCAGCTACAGACATCTATTTGTATTGATATTTGCAGTTGGATCATGGCAGGAAACCATTTGATCCTCATGTTTATTATCACGTTTCAAAACACGATTAAATTGTGTACAATTAGATAATGCAAAAAACTACAGTTCTAATAAGAAGAGGCTGACAGATAATAAATGTGTATTAAGTTCTACATATGCCCCATTGTACTGAGCTCGTCACACTGGGATCTTAAGGTTTTGATGAACTTCATGACTTTCAGATGGAGTTTTGATGCATCTGTGCTAACTGATATACATGCTAAAGAAGCCATCCAGACATAAGAGCCATTTGCTAAGCTGAGTATGCAAGAGGGTACTTCCTCTCTGTGAGATTACAGTGCAAACATTTCTTCTCTATGCATACAGAGTCAGACATAATTACTTCCAGGAATTTGTACGAGCTTGAATTGAAAATCAGAATGAAGTAATCATGCATAGGAAGAGGTTACAAAGTGAATGCACTAATTCCTATACTACCGCATAGGTTTGGAGTTCGCAGGGAAACCTGGATCCAGTCCAAAATGCGGATCTGGCCCTAGTAAATGAATAATCAGTGAATATCTCAACATGTAGCTTAAAGTCTCAAAGACGGTACACGTAATGATCCGAATCCAGACTACTGCAAATCCTGTATTTGGAGACAATGCATTTTCCCTGGGGAATATATAAAATGATATATCACATTTAGTAGTAAAATTCTCACCTGGTTGTCCTGGTTGACCTGCACTGCCTTGAGACCCCTTAGGGCCTTGTACACCCTTCTCCGTCACTGTCTGTCCAGGTGGTCCTTTAACACCTGGTTAAATATAAATCATTATAGTCAATCTGAATTGTCCACAAACCGTAATGTAATCACACATATTAAATCAAATACTCTATCTTTTATATTTCCTTACAGGTAGAACTATTCTGAACAGATGCCTTCATCTGCCCGTGTAGAAACACCACTGGTTCTTACTGACTAATAGCCAAAGAGATCAGCTTTATGTATCCAAGCTTTGGATGAATACTTAAATTCTGTTTAAAATGATTGAAGCTTCACCAATGTCTGCTCAAGTCTACAGTCTATGGAGGATATCCATCAATCCACGGTTGTGACCTTGCACATATTGTTCTGTATGAACATATATGCTTGTCTTCACTGCAGAATTGGAAATATTTACTCCACTAGATCAGTGGAAGACATCAGCTGAATACTATTGTTGTGACTACCAGTTGACATGTTGGACTGGTTTCCCCATAGAGGGTGTCCTGTAGAGACATTTTAGACGGTGTGTGTATCTCCACGACTAGAAATACGTGCAGTTGTGTCTCCCTGTTGGCTAATTACAGACAAATCTATATACCAACTACCNGAGTCACGCTATTGATTTGGACTTTACATTTAGAGTGGAGCTAAGTATATTATCATTGCTACCCAAATATAGCATATTTATTGTATCAATTTATATCTTATATCTGTACGTTCAGTATTTATTGACTAGTCAAATATTTTGTATGTAGGAACTATTTTATAGGTTGTGTTCAGTTTTTATCTACATCATTGCATCTTTACTCTAAATGGTCCTTTTAGGTTTTTGCTTGACATGGATTTTATAATTGGACATTTTATAGAATGGTATTTTTTTTTTAAGGTAATGGGACCCCTGGAAAACAGGTGACTGACCAGTGTCCCAAAATCCAGATTTTCAAGGAAGTGTCATTTATTGCCCTATCCTTGTGTATTAATAACTACTCTGATGCAGTGGAAAGCAGTATATGAACAGAGGCTTCTTGTGTAAACTGACAGTGCCTTCTAATCTACGTAATATTGTATTTCACCTTGTTCTTGCATTTGGCTGTTTGCTTATTTGTTATCTTTGCTTTTAGTTGTTACTGTATTTTCAGCACATATTGCATGTACTTTTTCCATACGCATTGGTAATAAATATTGTCTAGCAACCACAGCGACTGCATTATACAATCAGTTATTGACCTCAACAGGGATATGAACCCTCTCACACTTTACAGTAGATTTTTATGCCATATGGATTCATTGAAGTGGGAGATTTTTTTAATACTTTAAGAGAGTTCAAAGATAAATCCCAAAAGTTGCAAACATGAACTAAAAGAATAAAGCTCATAAATCAGATTTTAGATCTTGATATATTTTCAGGGGATTTTGTCTTTTCTAGTAAAGTGTTATCAGTCTCCCTATAGAATACATGTTATTTTCATCCTCTCCTAAGGAGTACACAGCTGTATAGTAGGAGAGTTGGAATGAAGGTGAGTGTAATGTCAGTGTGGTAGAAGGCCGCATCTGAGAGGTGGCTGACAAAACTACCTAGATGTGCTTATAGCTTACACAGAGACATAGTATAAATGTGTATAGCAATTAATCGTCATCCTTTACGTTCTGGGTACAGCACCACCATAATCATAATAAAATAATGAAACCATGTAAGTGTGCAGGTTCTCTTGTACAGACAATTAACCTAGCATTTAATATTGACAGACTCAGTTACCTGGAGCTCCAGGTGCTCCAGGACGGCCAGAGACTCCTTGCACTCCTTTCTCTCCCGAAGGACCTGGTGGACCAAATCCTGGAGGACCTAGTGGACCTCTATCACCTGGAAGACCTGGGATGCCTGGTTCACCTGGGGGACCACGTTCACCTTTGAATGCAAGGCCACCCTAAAAAAATTACAATTGGAAATTAAATAGTACATAAATAATCAGAAATAATTTAATTCACTTCAGTGGTGGCAGGGGATAGTGCCAATAGCCTGACATCCTAACCTCATTCTGGAAAGAGTGTAGGAAGCTTATATCCATGAACATGGTTTGTTTATAGCCTGCTTTCATTTTTATAGTAGATTTAAAAAGGGTTGAGACCCAGTGATCCCTAACGTATGACCTGGTTACTTTCTAAATTGTATATAGCATTTACAGCTAAAAACAAACATCTCTTAAAAGGATCAAATCAGTAAAAAAAATATCAATAAATACTTAGGTACTGGACGTCATTTGCCCAGCTTGTCATAGCTTACCGGTTCTCCTTTAGGGCCAGGAAATCCTGGACTCCCATCCCTTCCTGGAACACCGTCCAGACCTGGACTGCCTGCTGGACCTGGGAATCCAGTGTCACCTTTGTCTCCTTTCAGTCCAGGTAGTGCAATCACATCACCAGGATCTCCTTTAGGACCAGGGCGGCCAGGGCTACCAGGGCTACCAGAAAATCCCTGCAAGGGGCAAAGGTGAAAGTATGAAATGTGTATCTTCAGGCCGAGTCAGATATAAACTATTATGTCAATGACACTGCTGAGAAAAGAGTGGATACTATAGAGATNACACAATTTAGAAATGCTGTAGGTATAATTATAATTTGTATAATTTGACAATACTGGTAATTCTGCCTTCTCTATAGGGCAATAATGTGGGAAAACATAAGTGTATATAGTCGTAGTCAATTAACAGCAAGGATTTGTGAAGTTTTGGGGATAATGGTTCTAAAGGAAATGGGTGTTGCCTTTTAAAATATGAAGGTTCCATATATCATATATATAAAATAGTAAGTATAGGTATATTTTACAATCTGCCTTTATTATATAACTCATACAAAAAAAAAGTATAAAAAAATTTAATATAGAAAAATGTATAGTTTGAGAAGTAGAATTAGCACATCTTGTAACAAACCAACCATTCTATCTATAAAGTAATAGCAAGCATACTAGGCCCAAATCAGAAACTTGATTTTTTGCACAGAAATATATTGTTTACTAAACAATTTACTAATTTACAAAAATGTCTTTATTTTTATCAAAAACATTTGTTTACTAATCACAGATCAGCCCTTATATTTATAATCCTAACATGTGATATGAGACGGCCAATCCTTCCACCTCCCACCACATCGAAAGATTTTTCAAGAGTGGGTAAAACCATGATGAATTGCAGGGGAGGTAAAATGAATGTCAGTGTTTGCATGCAGGGAGAATACTTTATTTTTGCATTTTGCTCACAGATACTGACCAGAGTTACTGTTGCACTGTTAGATTAGACTTAGGCTAGAAAATATCATCTCTCACTTGTAATACTGATTGCAACTAATTCAATTTGCCTCCCCTGCAATTCAACATGGTTTTGCCCCCTCTTGTCACTGCCGGCTTTCATGAATG
>JABWIB010000157.1:17582-38503 GCA_016617825.1 Platyplectrum ornatum | reverse complement strand
CTAATAACAGTGTAACAGTAACGCTGGTCAGTATCTGTGTGCAACATGCAACAATATAGTATTCTCCCTGCATGCAAACACTAACATTCATTTTACCCCCACCCCCTGCAATTCACCATGGTTTTACCCACTCTTGAGTAAGTTGTGAGTAAGTCAATAGTGCCTAAAGTCTGAATCTGGTCTTTGTAACTGGAAAACGCCTGCATTTGGCGACTACACATGTGCATACTTCAGTCCATGTGCCGGCAGAGGCACAGATCCAAAGGGGTAGTAGAATCCACAGAATAAGTGAAGTTCTCAATCTGATTAATGTGCATATTGTATCTAAACTCAAATGCATAGAAAACCTGATCTGTAGTTAAAGTTTACATCTTTTCATAGGGGATTTCTTCTTTTGCATTGTGCATTAGCAAGGTGGAAGCAAAAGATTGCTAATTGACTGATCTGATCCCATCACAGAGTTGTAATGTAACATCGGTATACATTGATTGTTAAATTGTCAGTAAATAAACACAGCTTTTCTTGTGAATTGAAGAGTTACTGAAGAAGTCTTCATACATAGAAACAGGATACAATTTCTGTCATCACGCTGCAATGACTTTTAGAACTGCCCAACACTTCAGGGAGTCCGGGAGTTCACCCACTTTCCAGGGAGTCCCCCTGATAATTCGGGAGAATTGGCAACTATGAGTATGTGGATGTTTCCGTACATCTATGTGCATCAGCAGCCAGGTTTCTGTACACTTTCTCTATACCTTCTGCAGCAGCTCAGGAATTAGGTGTAACTGCCTGGCCGAGGAGAGTTTATCTTATATAAAACCCTGTAAACAGATAAAACACAGCCCTGCACATCCTACATAATCATGTGAGCAAATTTCAAGTCCCATATGCATAAATAAAATATACAAACTGTTATTATTATAACATGTAACTTATAGAACATACTATCTGCTATGATTATAAATAACGTTTCTCTGATAGAGATGATTTGACATTGCTCAGCCGTGCCTAACACACAGATTATTAGGATTATCAAAACCAGGGAATTCCTCTACTTCACCTTCTGACATTGGCCAGAACGCCTCCAAGACAGGTGTACTCTACATAAGCAATAAAACATAGAGGAGTGCCATGATTGCTGGCCAGTAAATCACATTTACTATAGTCTGGTGAAAGGAACAGAGTGGAGCAATGAATGCTGCATTTCAAGAATTTGGACAGTTTTGGACATTTATATTTGATGGGCTCTTCAGCATTTGTGTTATCGTTTACTTTGCTTAAAATCGTTTAAATTGCATATATTAAACAATTAGAACCTGATCTAGAGGTTTTAGCCAGTGGTGGGATTCAAATAAATTAACAACAGGTTCTATGTCCCATGGCTCCACTTTAGCCCCGTCCCGATCCCATCAAAGTCCTGCCCCTTTCCAGCATCAATCAGGTCAAAATAGAATTGTTTTAGAGAAAACCATAACGCTAACCTCAATTTCCCTGTATTGTACATGGTGTATAACCTATATTGTGCATTGTATATCCCCCTGTATTGGTTTTCATTAAACCAAGCCCATACATATCTCCACCCATTACCTATATTAGGTATAAGTTCTGCAGAACCAGTGAGAACTAGCTGAATCCCACCACTGGTTTTTAGCGCATGTGGAATGTACTAGTGGTGTACCTCCTATCCAGAGTTCAGTGCCGCAGTTGGAGTGGTATGGGCAGAGGATATCTTACACTGATATAGTTACCTCTTTTTGTCATTTAAATGGAACTTCCTAGGTCAGATAGATGTGACCCAGGTAGATGGGCAGCAGCGCCCCATCCTTCCTTGCTCGCTCCTGTTCTGAGCATGCTCAGTGCTCATTCCCGCTGTACAGCTGTGGATCATGTCCTTAGACTTCTGACTGATTCTCATGGTTTGGTGCCAGTTGAAAAGAAAATGCAATATCTCCCCCACATGCTCTCAGCATTTCTACCTTCCAGTAACAAGCCTTTATCAATTGGCTCTGACTTGGAATGAGATTCTCTCCAGAGGCATTACTAACCTTAACATTTGTAACATCTCCTCCATCTCATCACCCACCCTCACTACACTGTTGTCCTTGGAATCATTACCATTTTAAGTCTTTGGTGTAGCACATGTTTGTTATGGGTTTGTCTAAAGAAAAATGCAGCTGAGATAACTGGTAGGCATCACCGCACATACTGACAGACACTTTTCAGTAATGCACAGGCAAATATGCCAACAACCTTTACCCCGTCAATGACTTAAACATCTGTATGAGTGCCATAAGGTGAAGGATACCCTCAATCAAATTGGAACTTATGCATAACATGTGTTTATGTCTATTAAAACTTTCTAGGTGACACATGGATATATGCTTGGTGATGACTCCACATTCATTTTAGGATATTTTCTATAGTCTGACTATCAAGTGGATATAAAATGTGGCCTTGTTGGATAGTAGGTTCAAAAAAGATCCTTCAAGACAAAACATTAACAACATAAAAACATAACATAACTGATAACAAAAATCATCCTCCCGCCCAGAAATCATCCTCCCACCACTCCACATCACCAATGAAACGATGATCAGGTAAGGCCATGGACAAAGATGGTGATTCCTTCACATACATGTATTGAGCCTTTCTTGGACATGTATGAATAAACTAGAAGCCGTTTTTTTCTAACATCACTAAATCTATGAATAAAGTGTTGAAGCTTTGCTCAGTTGTCCAGAACCTCTTGGGTAATCACAAAGCAGAACTGGTCCAAAACATTCTCACAACATTCTCTTTTACTATAACTATTTTTATTGGCTCAGTCAACAAGATACAATTGAAAGCATATGTGCACAAACAGAACAGTATTATACCATACAGCACACGATATACAATATTATTCCAAAATAATAAACAAGTCATCACAATGAAACATGAGACAGCAATAGGTAACAATTGTCAAAAACAGGTATCATTCCAAAAATATTATATGTCCCATATGAAGAATGAAATGCAAAAGAATGAGGTTATCCCGTAGAGAAGCCCTTAAGAGGTATAGCAGGATCTCCACTCAGCGAACCAAGCGCTTGCCCGAAACATTTATGATTATGAGATTATTCTGCCATAATTGACTAACTTTAGGTAAGTTCTCAGTAGCCTCTCATGCAGGTTTCTGAATAATCTGTATACATTTCAGTAAGGAATGGGAAT
The DNA here is from genome assembly GCA_016617825.1 of Platyplectrum ornatum. NCBI lineage: Eukaryota > Metazoa > Chordata > Amphibia > Anura > Limnodynastidae > Platyplectrum > Platyplectrum ornatum. The sequence goes on along the minus strand of JABWIB010000157.1, from coordinate 35,290 downwards.
GGTCATCAAGATGTAATGGTGAAAGGGTAGATACGGCAGATACACACAAGATATTGAGGAACCATTTATCTGAGTAGCAATACCAGCCCCAGAAAGCTACCCCAAAAGTCACCCTATAGTCATTGGTAAGTGTTGACCTGTTGCCATAAAATGCGGTTGCAGAAATAACATTAAAACACGTATTTAGTTAAATAAAGAAAAACACTGGACTGTCAGCTCAATGTATGTCAAGTAGGTTAGACAGATGCTATGACAGGTTAAGGTCATGTTCCTGCTTGGATTCCTATTAGATCATACTCTAGTGTGCTCCAGACAGTTTACATCAGCCCAGCATAGGTGTGCTGCAAATGACTAAGATAAACAGGACTTCCTCCGCCTCAGGATGTATCTGTACACAATAACATTAAACAGCAGTCCATGTTATCTGTTATGTCAAATGACAAATTAGAAACGTACTCCACAAAATCCATTTGTTTGCTATCAATACCCTGAAAATGTGAAGCCATGTATAAGTCAGGACCAGGGCCTAAATTTACTAAGCAGGGAGATTGAAAAGTGGGGATGTTGCCCATAGCAACCAATCACATTCAAGCTCTTAGTTTCATTTGACATACTGGAGAATGTTAGCTTGAATCTGATTGGTTGCTATGGGCCATCTCCCTGCTTAGTACATTTAGGCCCATTTTTTAAACTCATTTCATGCAGTTATTTAATTTCTATCTTCTATATTTTGAGCCCACTTCGAATATTTCTGCAGGGCTAACAAATTGCCTCACTCAGTACAACATAAACATACCTTTAGTACAGTGTATAGAACATGCGCTGATACAAAGAGATTAATGGAAGTCAATAGAAAACTTTTGGCAATCTTAGCCTTTACATATGTAAAAGGTATATGCCTTAGGATAGGGAAGGTGAGCCTTACACTCAGTACTGCAATATTGTCGGGTGTGCCTCGCTTATGTGTTAGGGTTAGTATACGTTTTAATAATCCATTGTATATGTGTACTAGACATGTCTTGCACTGTTATGACATTAGAAAAAGAACAAAGTAAAATAAGTGCCATTAACCAGTGTATAACGTGACACCATATTTATAATATAAAAGCATAAATATTATTTACACAGATTTGCAGATATATGATAAGCCACCCGCCTTTCAGGGACTTTCTAAGGGGACCACGAGGAATCTTCAGATGATCATCCATCATATTTCTGAAAGCTTAATGAAAACACTGACTGCTGGAACCTTTTTCATTTTCATAACTTAAACCTTTGCCATAGGTACCTAAAGGCTTGAGCGTGGGAAAGTCTTACGTTCCTCATTTCTAGGTCTATTCACTATAACCAACACCACAGATTCTAAATTAGTTTAAGACATACATGATGTCAAATTATACACTTTATTATGAAAAACATAAAGAGTTGGTAGTGTTATGAAGAATCTGTAGTATTATGAAGAGTTTGTAGTCAGTGTAAATTACTCTTTACTTTACTCATTAAAACCCTCACACTTATACAGGCTGGACCAGATTCAGGCTTTAGTCACTATTGACCTGTGTTACTGTTATTAGACTTGGGCTAGGAAACATCCTCTGTCAACTCGAATACTGTTTACAATTAATTAAATTCTCCCCCAGAATAGTTTTGGCCACTCTTGAGTAAATCGTGAGTAAGTCAATAGTGCCTAAAGTCTGATGTGTTTCTGAAAGCTGGTTTGAACATCACTGTCTGGGAGTTCAGCTATAACTTCACTAGACTCAGAAAAAGGTTCCTTTGCATAACATTAGTATTCTGGGCAGCCCTGTGTTTGTCCTGTAGTAAACTACTTTTACTATATGAGTGTGTGGTTGTTTCACTAAGTGTTGGGCTCTGGATATAAAGAAGTAGCAGTGTCCATTATAAATTCCTCCCGTTACATCTCACTTTGGATACGTAATTAGGGTCTCAGATTTGTAAACCTTCCCATTGGTGTAAGTGTGCTAAAGGAGCACAAAGGTGCTTCAGAAAAGCAACAAAAGCCATGCTAGGCACAGTGGGATGTGGCAGATTAGTTACAGTAGTTAGACATTGGTTGTGGAGATGGTGTGAAAATGTGAAGGACTCCACAGAATGGCCAAGGAATGGTCATGCCTCGCTAGACCTCTGGAATCCTTTGATGGGTACCACACAGTTTTTTGCAGGCTTAACCAGTGCAGTATAGTATATTTGTGTGTATAAGGGACAAACCTGAATAGTACATGCTAATGGTAGATCCTAGAATTATGTTACTTTGAACTGTAAAATCCCCATAACAATGTTTGGAAGTGTGAACAATAATTAGGATTTCTTAAAACAAATAATGTATAATGTCATTTTGCACAACTAGTTATGTAGCTGTATTTAACACACACACACATACACGTATTGGGGTTTTTCTATGAGAATGAAATAGATTTTTTTTTTGAAAAACTTTTTATTGGGTTTTTTATGTAATACAAACAGCGCAATAGCACAAACAGAGTAAGTAAAGACAAACTCAGAAGGTATCAACATCTGCTTACAAATATGCATTGAGTATTATGAATACATCTGCTCTATACAGCCCAACCAAATAGAAAACAAGAGCATATACAAAAATATGTTCGTGCTGGAGTAGCATGAAAGTATGTCATTAGGAATAGATTGGGGAGGGAAATGTAAGTTAGTGAAGAAAAGGAAGGGGGGGAGGGGGAGAGGGAAAAGGCCCCGCGTCTCGGACAACACAGACCATAGAGTGAGGTCTAACTATCTGAACAGCGGTCCAGTCCTTGAGGAAAACGAAGGAGAAACCACGCTGTTGACTCAAATAGCTGNAATATCCTGATGCNTTGAGATGNGGGTAACGAATNTATGAAGAGACTCCATTTTCTGTAAAAGCCACCCACCCCTCGCTCGATATCGGGCAGTAAGGCCCTGCGCTCCATATACAAAATATCAAGTAAGATTTGTCGGACCTCAACCATCGAGGGAGGTGAAGGTCGGATCTAATGCTGCAGGATAGACCGCCTTGCCGCGGTGACAATAACCGTCAAAAGAGGAAGCGCCCGAGGGACCCCAGGGAAAGAGAGCCAGGAAGAGAAATTGGCCCACAATAAAGCTGGGTAGTCACAGGGTAGACGTAACTTAAAATGAAATTGATTTTACATCTTATATTCAACTAGAGTGTATAGATTTATATATATATATATATATATATATATATATATAAAATAAAATATGTATGATAATGAAAAAAGCCACAACGCTTTAAATAGTCTTGTACATTAGTATCCCTCACTACCTTTATAGGCACACCATGTAATATCATACAAGTACCAACAGCATGCATTGGTTAAGCCTATGGAAATCAGGTCACTATCCTGTATATGGAGCAGATGTTTACAATTTTAGCAATGAATAAGACATGAGATTGGAGACTTTTCCCAGTGTCTGACATACACTGAGGCTTTAAACCTGTCTGTATTGGCTTCATTTGGTTGTGTTTCCTCCATCCTTGTTTTATGCTCATAGTTCATTATATAAAAGACTGTCAGAGTGGTGTACATTGGCATTTTGTATTATCAGTACCCATTTCCAATAACAAAAAAAAATTTATAAGAAAGGTTTAATGAGCATGGGACTGGTGAAATATACACATGTTTTTATGTAAATATACTATAATAGTTAAATATGAGCACTGTTTTACTTGCTCTTTAATGCTGCTGTTATGTTTTTACATTGGCCATTCACACTTTCTAGGAATTTTGATTGTATAGAGTAACCATTCCATATATTTGACCACATGCTGCAGCTTGTTTCTGTCTGAGATACAGTCTTTGTGAAAAGGGAAAAAAGCATTGAGATCTCACAGAATCATTTTGATCAGGATTTGCCAGTATGAGTGGGTGGGTGGGTGGATGGGGGGTTGTATAAACCCACCCAGAACCTTGAGGTCAGCCGATACCCCAGGGTGAACAGATGAGCCTCTGACAGGCTGTACTGATCTTTAGATATAAGTCCATACAATCTCCAAAGAAAGCAAACTCCTGGAACTCTCCCAAACTCCCACTTTCTTTATTTTTTAAGTAAATTGGCCTTTGTTTTTTTTTTTAGTTTAATTTAGGGTTAGTAAATTAAAAACAGTTGTATCTCCAGATTAACTTTCATAGACCCTGTTTTAATGTATTAATTTAATTTTCTGTACCGAGATCTTATTCCCAGAGAGGATGTTGTATTTTGTTTATGTCGCTAAATGTACATGAAGGCTGCCATTGAGGATGTCAAAATATGGTCATTTCAATCCAGATTCATCAGAATGAAGTAGATGTGAGACGCCTTGCTAGCAGCTGTCCTGGGTTCTGTTTTGTGTTATAACAATGCAGATAAAAGCTTTTTTTTGTAGAATTCCCAACTTTCCGTTTGTAGTAATGTTGTAGAACTATTGTTGAGATTTTCAATTTTTGGCAAATCCCTTAATAGTGCAAATGTGTTAAATGTGTTATTTGTTGCTCCATTATGACTGTATTTATACATCTATGGAACAGCTATGGTTGAAACTTGACGTAGTTCTACCTAGACATGTAGCAAGTACACAGGACAAGCAAACGGTTGGGATTGTGGTGGAAATAGTGGATTCTCTCCTATAGTACATTATATATGTATTTTGTTTGAGGTGTAAAGGAACTTGCTGGTTTACATGGAATTTTATGGAAAGATAGTCGAGTCACATTCAATGTACGGCTGTCACCCAAACCAAAATGTGCTGTTTATTTTAAACTAATGATATGTTTATTCTAACTAAATATATTTATTAAATGTAAAGATAAGTGATAAATACCCTGCGCTACCGAGGCAACAGTTTTTTCACCACTGTGATAATAACCCACCAATTATTTATCAAATATTTATTAAATGTTTACCATTGAGCACTCAGTATTAATTAGTAGGTTTACTGATCCTGTATTTGAAGTGCCTTATACCATCTGGTTAGTATGTGACTGTCCCAATACATATATGTACAGAGGTTTTTTGGATACCCTAGAAATAGATGGAATCACTGATATTTCTGCAGTACATACAACTTAAAATAGTTATCTCAACCTATTATATCACACTACTCAACTAATATAGCTCATAGATACCAGAATTGCCATAGGCAGTGTAATAATAATATTATTTTTGGGGTAAAATATTACATAGTTGACAGTTTAACATACATAACATTTTCATGGGTTATACAGTATTTTCTTCTATATATGCTACTTTTGTGCTGTCGATAAAACAAGTCTTATTAATACTTCTCTATGATAACACTGGAATCGTGTGCGCATTTAAGGGTAAAATATAAGTACAGATTCAGATACAATATGGTGACCTGGGATGTGGCACACATACATGCCTATTATGGAAGTGGCCAACTTGCAAGTGATTAGCTGGGCAAACAGAGTCATTGTGACATTTAAGGAATGTGAAGATAGACCAGGTCATCCTCCATTACATACCGAAGATAGTTCTGCTTATTTGTTTTCTTTCCCTCTAGGTTCAGCTTCATTGATATCTAAATATCCTAGGGTTTCTTCTAAAAATGGAGCTCTGTTTATAGTTAACTGGCGGAGCATTATCCGCTACAACACCTCACTTGCTGTAGAATAACCTTAGGCAGCTAGAAGTTGTCTGATTTTATAGAAGTCCCAAAACTCTTCTTGCCATATATACGTGTAAGACAAAAATGGCTGGCTAGACGTATCCATACACATATCACTAGTGTATGTGTAAAACAAAATCATTTTATACACTGTGCGCTGAGACTTTTAGTTCTACAAGTGCTGAGACCTGCAAATTACCTTCTTTTGCTTTAGATGTAAGTGTAAGCTGCCCTTTTTATACGCTATGGAGTATACCAGTCTTATACAATTTACATGTTCTTTTTGCTGTGCTAAACCCTGAAACAGCCCCTATGGACCAGATTCAGACTTCAGGCACTATTGACTTGCTCATAACTTACTCAAGAGTGGGTAAAACCATGATGAATTGCAGGGGAGATAAAATGAATGTCAGTGTGTGCATGCAGGGAAAATACTTTATTTTTGCATTTAGCACACAAATACTGACCAGCGTTACTGTTACACTGTTATTATACTTGGCCAAGGTAAATCATCCCTCAACTCTAATACTGTTTGCAACTAATGGAGTTTACCTCCCCTGCAATTCAACATGGTTTTGGCCACACTTGAGTAAGTTGTGAGTAAGTGAATAGTGCCTAAAGTCTGATTGGTCCTATGTGTGTAATGCATTTGTATTTTTGCAGAGATAAATAAAAATTCTTTTGTTTGACTATCAATAATATGTGCGTTTTCCGCACAGCAATGTTTTTTGATAAATGAACTTGCCAAAATGTTTTTCTTTGCTGTCTTTTTTGTTATGGAATATTAGCTTTGAAGATGGATGTAAAGGGCCAAAATGAATGTTAAACACAGAGCCATCATACAGCTGTTACCACAGAAATCCCGCAGAATGGAATGCGTGTTGTATTGGTATAGCATTGTTTGTGCTTGTAATATCAGCCATCGCAGTCAGTGGCAGGGTGATGACACATAGGAAAGTGTGTGTGCAAGAATGGGGGAGCACATGAGACAGGAGAAAGGTAAAATCACAGTCACTTGTCGACGAACGTAACTCTATCTCCCCTGCTTAGTGTCGATTTGTGTCTGCTGGCAAAGAGCGGACATCCTCTGAGGTTACTCTTGTTACAGTGCTAAAGTACTGATAGTCTTAACACTGTGTACCAAGAATATATAGACTGTCTAATATGTAATCCTGAATCCTGAAACAGTCAACATATGTTCTTCAGAGGTTACAGTTATGCATTAATAGATGGGCTTTGACTTTTAAGAGAGAATTCATCTTATAGGACCAGATTCAGTGCAGCGCGGAATAAAGCTGGTTGTGCACATTTTCCAGTCTCTTATAGTTCTACAAACTTGCGTCTTTTCATACATGGCTCTATGAGCCGTGAGCTAAAAAGTTTCTCCCTTACACAGTTTACGTAAGGGGGAAACACATTGCGGGAAGCATTGCATTGTACCAGGCACATATATAATTAATATTTCCGCTTATTTATTAGGTGCTACAAAGTCCCGCAGCGACGCACAGATAACAATTAACCTAGCAGTATGTTTTTTTGGGATCTTGGAGGAAACTCATGTAGACACAGGGAGAACATACAAACTCCACACAGATAAGGTCCTGTCCCAGGATTCAAACTCATGACCTCAGCGCTGTTAGACAAGAGTGATACCCACTGAACCAACCGTATGTATTTGTAATAATGAAAGGGTTGTAATACAAACTAACTTCTTATTGCCAGGAGGCCACAGTTGTGTTGCCAACTTGTCCCAGTTGTGTCCAGGCTGAGGCGTCTTTGAAGCGCATGTAAATCATGATAATCACCCTTATGTTGGATTAGTTCTGTTTGTGTTGAGTGGTGTGACCGACCAGTTTACTAAGTGGATTTTTAGGGATTTTCACGATTTTCCCTTTTCCAGTAAAAATGCGAATAGCTCCATTTTCCCAAGGCTATGTCATACTGTACATTACATTCTCCTGCCCTTCAACACCAAGTGCACAAACTCTGTCTGCATGTAGCAACAGGCATGCAGTACTAATATCAGCTGTTCTTATAATGTGCTGTACTATGCAGAGATGATAAATAGAAGCTTCACTAGAAGCCACCTTTTTCTCACTGTTATATTGTCACGTCCATTATATGATACATTCACTCTGTTCCCCATGATGAACCATCTTTATTAGCTGGATTAATGCCCTTGTTGCTTACACTTATCACCATTCTGCAGAGGGGAATGAATGTGAATGAAGGTGGATTAACACTAAATATGATTAAATATTTCTTTCACATCATTTTCCTGTGTTAGTACACAGATGACTCAGTTTAGCATTGTTCTACACTTGCCACACACTCATCATTCCAAGACTGAAATATAATATGGCCAAACAGTTGCTAATATGTTACACATTCATAAATAGCTCAGTGGCACCAGAACACTAATAAACTGTTACAGAGCAGAACAGTTCTACTTTTGACCACTGTTATATGTTTCTTTATTTCACACATTTTGATTCTGTCATATATAATCTGATGATTCCAATTATAAAATAATTTACTTTACAGCAGACTTCTAGGACAAGGCACAGACATAGACAGACTGGTCCTACTGATCACATAGGTACCCCACTACTTTCCATCATAACCTTATATTACGGAGTTAAACACAGTTGAGATAACCCAAGCAATAGAGCATGCATATAATAGTGCAAGGTCAAGAAGGTGGGAATATGATGTCACTAGTGGCAATTATTACTTATATCTGTTAAGGTTTAATCCGGTATGCCTGATATGCTGATACATTCATGTACACGTGCACATTTTCCAAGCCGTGTTTAAGAGACACATTAGAATGGGTGGCTGAGTGGTAGCACTCATGCGCTAAGGTTGTAAGTTCGATTCCCATGACAGGACCTTATCTGTGTGGAGTTTGTATGAAGGTCTGAGTGGGTTTCCTAGTGCTCTGGTTTCCTCCCACATCCCAAAAAACATGCTGGTAGATTAATTGGCAGCTGACTAAATTATCACTAGTGTATGTGTAATTGCCCCTATGTGTTAATCTTATAGAATGTAAGCCTGCGGCAGGGGCCTCTTCCCCCACCAACTTTATCTGATACAAATTGTGATATGATGGTGCTATATAAAATCCTGGTAATACATAAATAATTAATAACAGTGTTGAATACTTTTACTGTGAACAGTAAACAGATCTACTTACTATATGTAATACTGTAGTGTGTTTATGTGGTGAGGTATAACATAAGTCATTATGTAGATAAAGAGATGTACCATTCCATGCTACAAGTGGGATGAATTGCCAGGTATGTTGTACTGTGCTGGAAGTTGTAGTATCACAATATGCGACTTGTCATAGAGTGCCTACGCATGCATCTAACAATCTGAGCCTCACTCAGGTGAGTGTAGATTCCCCTCCAGCCACTCACAGCCTGCGTTACCTTTTAGCATTGCGCGATACAGTGCTTGGCTTTGTATTTTCCAAAACGCATTTCTTAGTAATCTCTAAAAGATGTTTTGTTTTCATTTTCCGGGATGATCGGTCACTTTGGCTACTTTACTCTTTTCCCAGAGCCATCCACTTATAAGCAAGCTCTCTCAGTTTGATTTTAGCAGCTCTTCCCCCCTGTGACACTTGTTTCAGAGCCAGGTGGTGTCAGTTTCTTTCCTCTCTCAATATGTGTTCATTCACAAGTCATTAGAACCATCCCACTGCCAGAAGATAGACATAGCACTGGAGTGTAAACATGGGATACCTCCAGCCGTAATATTCCGAACTCCTAACATGTGTTTATTGGGTATATTGTTTGCATGTTGCATCATATTGTTACTTCTTTTAACTTTAGTCAAAAATTCCACAAGAGTCATACAAAATCGCCATGTTTTCCATTCAATTTGAAAGAGATAATGAAATCATTGTTGAAATCAGCAACTCTGTGTTTTACTGCCACACTGTATTAATATAAAGCTAAGTTTGTTCACATTGCTGAATATCCAAATGTAGTTCACTTGTATGTAATCCTTACCCCTCTCATATACTCGAATTTTCCTGTATGGTGTGTAAATATCATAATATCATAAATTAGCATCAATAAATCATATGTTTAATGAGAATGCCACATATAACAATTCATATATAGAGAGCACAGTTCTAGTTCTGAGGCTAGAAAACAGTATTAAGTGCTGTATTTCTAGTATATACCACAGTTCTCAACCAGTGGTAATCGAACATCTGTATGTGGGACATGTGGGGATATCCAGAAGTATCTTTATGTTAAACATGACAATTCTTGATGACTGAGGAAACTAAGGATTTGATGTGCAGAATCATAGGGCTCCATTTACTATTAGGAGCACAGCTAGCAATAATTCGAAACTTACTGCTCGCTGTGCCTCGCTGCAGTCCTTAATGTGTTCCTAATATTTACAAAAAATACGTACCCGCCCGACGTCTCATGAAGATGCCCAAATTGTGCAGTACCTTCAGATGAGAAGCTCTGGGTGCGCAGTGGTTTCATTTTGTGACTTTGAAAAATGTCCTCATAGTCTTGACAAAGCAAGTCATGAAAATGTCCATGGTAGCCTTGGCGATAGATTCTAAATATTAATATTTACATGAAATCAGACTTTATTGGCCAAATTTACACATGTAAATGGAGCCCATAACAATGGTGGGAAGAGGGAGGGATAGAATGGGTTTGGTCGGTGGTACTTGAACCGCTTCTATGGGTAACTGGTACAAAAAGTTGAGTATTACATAGTTATTCTTATACCTTTTTTTGAAGTAATATTTGTACATATAGAAATTGCAATAGAAAAATGCTCAATTCTACAATGCTTTGTACCTTACACTAGCATTAAACTAAGATTGAGCAATAAATCCTTGAATAATGACAAATTACATGAATTGTCACTATCTGTAATCTGAAGAAAGAACAATTGGTCTACACAGATAATACTCAGTTGTTTAACAATAATCGGGAGCTTTACATGCAGTACATTAAAGTATACCACTATGTAGAAGAACAGCTGTTCTTTTACTGACCTTGTCATAGCTTTTTATACAAAATCTATATATCTATATCAGAAATGTATCCTCAGCCATATATGACATATATAGTAACATTTAGGGGTATATTTACTAAGCAGGGAATTTGCTGGGGAACTGCAAAGTGGGGATGTTGCCCATAGCAACCAATCAGATTCGAACTTACATTCTCCAGTATGTAAAATGAAACTGAGAACTCGAATCTGATTGGTTGCTATGGGCAACATCCCCACTTTTCAGTTCCCCAGCAAATTCCCTGCTTAGTAAATATACCCCATAGTAACATTTCTTTATACACTTTTTCTGATGGAAGAACATCTGTTCTTGACTCATGTCCTAAGGTTACTACGTTCTTTGAAGTAACAATTTGTAAAAATGATAGACTGAACATATCATTTAATTAGACTTAATAGGAAACATATATGGTTTACTATTTCTACTCAAGTTATTTTTAGTAAAACATGTTTCACTGGCAGGAAGGTCTGACTAGGCTGGAAGGAAACACAAAGCATCTGGCCACAATAACAATCACCCGAAAATGTGTCTCCATACACCACATTATGCTAAACACCAGCAAGGCAACACAACCAGGCCTGTCCAATGTCTGACAAGTGAGCCTATGCGGCACATTCAATTATACACAATGTGTGTTCTGGACTAACCTTAGACCAGATCCAGACCTGAACCTATGAGCATTACGCCTGCGCAAAACCATGTTGAATTGCAGGGGAGGTAAAATGAATGTCAGTGTTTGCATGAAGGGAGAATTCTTTATTGTTGCATTTTGCACACAGATACTGACCAGTGTTACTGTTACACTGTTATTACACTTGGGCTAAGAAACATCAACTCTCAACTCTAATACTTTTTAAAACTGATGAGATTTACCTCCCCTGCAGTTCAGTATGGTTTTACCCACTTGTGACTTTACTCTTGTAAGTTCAAGTCTGGATCTGGTCCTTTGAGCTAAATGACATTGACTATTTTTTTGTCTCACCCCATAGAGATGTGAATGAAATTCTGCGAGACTACCGTAATAGACAGGCACTGTGTGCTTTTTCCCATCTTTGAGGTTAATTGAATCATGCCCTATATGTAATCAATGGTGGATGTCCTCGCCACTTCATGCCTTCTGTAGAGAAGCCTATGCAACATATATATTTAGCAAGCTATTTGGTGTTTACATACCTTTCTTCCTTTATATAGCAACCAATAAGCCTCTCCAACCTCGGCCTTTTCTCCTGGAAGTAAAATAAACACCCTGCTGCCTCATTGAGTAGTTTAATTGGAGATCTCGCACACTGCTCTTTATTGCACTTATTTAATTTATTATGATATAATATTAATATATTAAATCAATTTTGTTTCCTTAGAACTTGAACTATATAATGCGATTAATATATTTAGGCAGATAAGTGATATTTGTCTTTAATGAGAACCACTGTTTCCAGTACTTATTTTACTCCTGGTTATGTTGAGAGACATCGCTCGTGTATTAGACTTGTTATTCTGGCTATGTGATGCGCGATTACCCCATGTGAAGGAAGCGCTGTGTAATGTAAGGAGGCCCCTCGCTGAAATGTTTGGTTCATTTAGGAGATTTGCTTGTTCCAAGACAATTTCTGAACATCTGCGAGAGTTCAGAGTTTGTAGAACGGAACATTTCTTTCTTGGACTCAGTTTAAAGTATAAATATTTACTTCTTTCGCTCTTTCCCTCTCTACCTTTCAAAACATGTAAGGTATCCGTCCCAGATTATAGTCCAGTTAGGGCATTGCTGTACTAAAGTCATCCCTATGGATATTAACTAGCAGAACATTTTAGTATATTGTTCTTGTGGTGCAATTAGTGGTTTTGTCATTTGCCATGAAATTTGATTACGTCTATCGACGACATCTGCTGTTGTTGTTGTTGTTTGTTCTTACACAATATCGCAGTGTTCTGTGTTCTGTGTTTGATTCACTGAGATATGGTTACCATTTTATTTCACCTCAGGTCAAAACTGATGGCTGTAACTGAGTCATAGAAGGCCGAGTTCACATTTAACATAATGTTTTCAATTAGTTTTTTACATTCAGTTTCTATGATAATTACAATAACTTAAGTTGACTACACACTATACACGCTATACAATAATCATGAGAAAGGTCCAAATATGATTTCATTGCATAATCATTCTTGTAGAACTATATANACACCACCTGGCAAATCCTGCGATGAGCTGTTCAGGGTATTTCAGAGATTACTCCGATATTTGGTAATATATATTGCTGGAAATATGGCAAAATTAGCATTTTGTTGTTTGTTAATTAACTTGATTTTATTTATGATGAGTGCCATGATTTCTTATCAATATATATTTTATCTGACTATATCATTTTATAATACACTATATAGAGAAATGCAAGCTATCACTGCAGACAACCATAACTATAAATCTTGCCGGCAGGGCCCCTCTTCCCCACCCATTCTGTCTGTATGTATTCCCCATTGTACGCTGTGGACACTTCGTGGCATCTAACAAAAAAGCATTATTAATAATAATAATAATATTATTAATAATAATAATATATTATTTTACAAAGCAAGATTACTAAATATAAGTCAATTTTTTATTGAAATAATCCACTTAGTTGACTTAAATTAAACTTAAATTTAATTGAAATAAACATAGAAAGTATTTATAAGAGATGAAATTATACTTTCTTTAGCACACGAATACACCAAATGAGTCATGTTGGAACAGGAAAAGTAGAAGCCATGTATAGATGAACATTCCTATACATTTATAAATGTGTTTCTGGGTTAAACACTAGCTTTNTATACAAATATTTGACTGTATCTCGCATACATTCACCCGTGAATGTTTGCTGAATTATGAACTTTTCATCTTTTTTTCCTTTTGTATGACAGACATTCCACATTGAAAATGTGGGCTTANGATTTCTATAAAATTGTATATAAAGCTAAGGCATGTCGACACATCTGTGTGTGTAGTGCTTATCTCCGCTGTGTCAGATGATGACAGCATAGCATGTGTCATGTTAGCTAGCTTGNCGATATCCAAATAGTAGCGGCTGAACCAGAGCTGAACCTATGTGCTATAGTGTAGCATATTATGGCACGATGTTACACTGCACATGCTCAGAAACCATGACCCATCTATAGATATTGATAGACTATCTGTATAGTGCTGGATAGCCAAAGTAAATAGAGTTGTAGAGTAGAGTTGTACCTATCTCTACCCAGATCCTTCAACCCATTCCCCCAGACACAAACTACTGTATTCCTGAGCTTCCATCTACCACTNACCTGGTTTTAATGAACCGAGGAACATTTTCCTCTTCTACAGGTAGTTACCATAGCAACTGATAGTTGAAAACTCAGGAACAGAGTATTTTGTACCTGGTGGAATGGGTCCCGGCAGTTTCAGCAGGAAGGGGCAATAGNCAGCAGGGCACAACTCTAGTCATCGTGTTCCGCTGGAAACTTCTCTGGCAGTTTCACCTACATGATTGTTCCTCCAGCTTTACTCCAAGCACCAACTCTAAATTTCTGGTCCCCATGGCAACCTGTCACCTGGGGTGGATGGTCTAGAAGTGATAATGCAATAGTATCTATTCCTCCTCTAATAAAATGTGTATTATTCCCCTGAGGTAAGAATAAAAGAATGTGAGCAATACATCATCATTCATCTGTTTAGTAATCTGAGGAGCCTGAAGGCAAAGAGCCAACAAGACATGACAGGACAAAGGAGCTTCCACTCTAGTTATGTCAGACAATTACAACTTATAGGAGAAAGCCACATGGTCACCTTAATCATTCCACACTCCGCATTCCATATCTATCTATCTATCTATCTATCTATCTATCTATCTATCTATCTATCTATCTATCCATTTATCTATCTATCGATCTATACATCTATCTATCTATCTATCCATCTATCTATCTATCCATCTATCTATCTCATATCTATCTATCTATCTATCTATCTATCTATCTATCTATTTATATCTATCTCATATCTATTTATCTATCTATCTATCTATCTATCTATCTATCTATGTATCTATCTATCTATCTCATATCTATCTATCTATCCAGCTATCTATCTCATATCTATCTATCTATCTATCTATCTATCTATCTATACATCTATCTATCTCATATCTATCTATCTATACATCTATCTATCTCATATCTATCTATCTATCTATCTATCTATCCATCTTTCCATCTATCTATCTATCCATCTTTCCATCTATCTCATATCTTTCTATCTATCTATCTATCTATCTATCTATCTATCTATCTATCCATCTATCTATCTTTATCATATCTATATAATATCAATATCATATTATATCTATCTATCTATCCATCCATCTATACATCTATCTATCTATCTATTTATCTATCTATCTATCTATCTATCATTATCATATCTATAACCTATCTATCTATTTATCTATCTATCTATCTATCTATCTATCTATCTATCTATGAAGCATATAGCACACATTCAGAAGTCACAGCTAACATTAACTTTTTAAAGAAGAGTACACACAAAGTACAAAACACAGGGGGTTGGTGCAACATAAAATTGCAATCACAGGAGCAGAAAGTTGTGCAAGAGTAATGCGCCATCAGTCCAGAATGTTATTGTCAAGATAATAACCTCATACACCAAAGCTAAATATACATCCTACAAGACAAGAATAGGATGACATTGCTGGGTCTAAATAACAGCTAGCCTGCTCAATAGGAGGTACTGGATGACTCTCCCAATGGCGATGTAGACACCACACTGTGGACTCAAACACTTTACAAATCTATACCTTTGTGGGGTGTCTTATTGGTCAGCATATGCTCCCCATGTCTTATAGAACCTTTCCAAGAAGGGCTCTTTGCCTATAAAAGTAAAGGTGAAGTGAGGTCTTGACTGTTCCCAAGAAAGGTGCTGTCAAGGAAATCCTCAGATTAACATGAACTTTACATTTGTATTGTAATCTCAATGTATGTAAGGGATGTTTCTAAGAGATGATGACCCTCCTGAGAACACATAGAACCAGGACTATTAAACTTACAAGTGAGCAGGCAAAACCATGTTGAATTGTAAGGGGGAGGGGGGGGTAAAATGAATGTCAGTGTTTGCATTCAGGGAAAATGCTTTATTTTTGCATGTTGCACACAGATACTGACCAGCGTTACTGTTACACTATTATTAGATTTGGACTGGGAAACCTAATTTCTAATACTCTTTGCAACAATTGAAATGTAACTCTCCTGCAATTCAACATGGTTTTTCCTGCTCACTCGTTCAATAAGTACATAAGTCTGGATCCAGTCCATAGTTATTGTCTTTATGGTATGAATAACANTGCTTATAAAAATATCAAATGTTGGTTCATGACTGAGGAATAGCATTATACCCCCCATTAAGGTAACACATCTCAGACTCAACCTTGCCTGCATCTGAGAACTCTTGCTTGATGTAGCACTGGACCATGCCATTATTAACCAAGTGTGTTACTGTTCCTCAGAGATTCATATAACCTGCATTCAATGGACAGAACCCGTAGAGAAACCCATAGCATTACACTATCATGGAAGATTGTTTTACTGTCCGCAAAGGCCACCTGTTTCAACCAACTAAAGAACAAAGCTGCATGAAACATTCTTCTACACTTTACTATAGTTTGACTTCATTCACCCCTCATCCAGCTGTAGAAAACAGTTTGTTTAATCCATTGCTCTACAAGATTAGTGGATGGGCTGTGCGCAAAGGTCATACTTTTCTATACACATTAAGGAGGAGTAAGCATTCCACGAAGGCTCTTCTTGGGAGGCTGCATTCTATATATCCTTATGTCCTATGTTACCAAACACTTGTCAGAAATAGTTAAAGCTCGGGACATCTCTGTCAGAATGAAGAGGAACAGCTATTAATGCAGTTGATAATGTATTTATGCAAGGTTTGTGGGAGCCATCAATGATCTCATATTTATGTTTTCCTCTTCATAGGGAGGTAAGAAGACGTATCAGGGGCCATGTGCAGGGCGAGATTGCAGCGGGGGCTGCAAATGCTTTCCAGAGAAAGGAGCACGGGTAAGTTTTTTTTTCCCCCCTCTCCATGTTGAATAGAAACATTCGCATCATCTCTTATCTCTAACTTTTTTCCACTAAGTACATCTGGAGAAACATGAGTCCCGTAACATTGCGCATCTGTGATACAGAGCAGCTGTGAGCTCTTGCAGACTCCTGACCTGTGGGGAGGCCTGCAAGACATTGGCTGGTGTCCCCCCTCTTTGTAGCTGTCATGCTGTTGAACACATGTTTAGTACGACTCATTTTCCAATAACTAAAAGAGCTGTTAAGCTCTACTGTCAAGAGGGTTCCATATGGTTTATCATGNAAGCCATATATGCATTCAACACAATATAAAACAAGTATTTTATATTATTTGTATAGTCTAGCAAGCACATACACATACATATACCTGTTCACAGTTACTATGAACTGCATCCACAGAGAAGCTTACAATAGCGCCACAACCTCCATAACTAAGTGTTACCAGTTTTTACACATGAAGGATTATTGGCTTATTGGACCAGATCGAGACTGTGATGGAATAGAGTGAACTTTCCTGTCTCTCTCCTCTTTCATGAAGGGTTCTGGATACTTACCTTAATTTCTGGACACT
The DNA here is from genome assembly GCA_016617825.1 of Platyplectrum ornatum. Taxonomy (NCBI): domain Eukaryota; kingdom Metazoa; phylum Chordata; class Amphibia; order Anura; family Limnodynastidae; genus Platyplectrum; species Platyplectrum ornatum. The sequence goes on along the minus strand of JABWIB010000157.1, from coordinate 17,899 downwards.
TNCCTCACCTTAAATTACCCACCTGAAAGCCAATCAGCTTCCCAAGCCAATCCCCCACCCTACTCCCTGGAACCACAGTCACCTTCTCTGTCTGGTCCATTGTATCCACATCTGTTTAACGCTAAATATATACCATTTAATCCTTATTCTAAATATGCCTGTGTACTCAGCTTGGTAAACACAGTTCATAGTGCACCACTGAAAGACGTACAAGTGGTTTTGTCTGTGTACTCTGGAACTTTTCATTGACTGTACTCTTTCACCACCAGTGTTTTTCATCACTACACACAAGATATGTTGTATACATGTTATATACA
>JABWIB010000156.1:153742-165701 GCA_016617825.1 Platyplectrum ornatum | reverse complement strand
ACTTTCTGTCATAGAAGATAAAAGTAGACACATCTTTATTTACTAAGCAGTGAGATTGGAAAGTGGGGATGTTGCCCATAGCAACCAATCAGATTCAAGCTCTCAGTTTCATTTTACACACTGGAGAATGTGAACTCAAATCTGGTTGCTATAGGCAACATCCCCACTTTCCAATCTCCCTGCAATCTCACCACTTAGTATATTTAGGCCATTGGCTTGTAAGAAGGTTAGCTGCATGGTATTACCTGCATACATGATAAAACCCGCAGTAGTGACTGAAACCCCTCTATGAACTTGACCAGTAGTTTTTCTGACCATGATGTTGGCTTGCTTATGAGGATATATCTAAAAGAATAGGGGAAAATAAATAAATGACAAGGAATGTACTGTTGTTAAAAACCCATCTTAAATACATGATTGAAAGACAAATTCATGATTAAATACAAAAGTATTAAAATAAAAGCTTTCTCTAAAATATGTTCAGATGAATAGAGAAGACATATTGATGTAACAGATGTATTCTTTCTGGTACTTGTACGTGATGTGTGGCTGCACTTAGTCCACATTGTCTTCACTTCATCACTCTTAGTTTGTCAATAATGTGACAGTAAGGTTCAAAGGTAAAAACTGAATAGAGAAATGGGGGAAAGTGGGGGTAAAGACAAAACGCTATATTGAAAGTCATATTGCAGAGACGGTGAATGTTAATAAAGCATCAAAACACCAGTGCAAGTTTAAGTATCACATAAGGGACATTAGAATAACTGCACCATTTCTCAATGGTAGAAACACTTACTTGAGGTCAAAGATTATTGCATATACTCGACAGAACTTGTCCTGGTTGTAGCCCTGAAAGTTAAACTTGTGTTCTGCATCTAAATATTCGGAGAGGACTTCCAAAAGGGTCTCAGTGATGACTTTGATAACACTTTCTTCTTCGATGAGCAGCCGAGCCTGGACAAAAAATGAAAAATATATCCTTATATTGAACACCTGGGGGTATATTTGCTAAGCAGTGAGATAGCAGTGAAATTGAAAAGTGGGGATGTTGCCCATAGTAACCAATCAGATTTGAGTTCACATTCTCCAGTGTGTAAAATTAACCTGCAAGCTTGAATCTTATTGGTTGTTATGGACAACATCCCCACTTTTCAATCTCGCCGCTTAATAAATATATTTACAAACCAAAGACACTTTTATTCTCCACAGCTTAGTGAGATTGTAGTTGCATTATTTGACATTACGCTTCTGTGACCAATGTTACTTGACACTGCCCTGATCACAATTGTATTAATCTTTGCACTGGGATTTAATCTGATATGGCCAGTGTTTTCTGCTTTATGTTAATATTGTTATTGCACATCATACAGGTATCTATAACAATAAAAAAGCTTGAAAAAAAATTAAAATAGCTTCTTCATCTGTGTAATATCAAATAATATTTATATATATGTAAGCAAATAATATTGCTGAAACACTTCACAATTCAGTCTGATGCTTTTGTCAGCAGTCACATCAATAGAACCAGTTCTATTCCATTCCCACTACCTCCTGGAGAATAACTCATATACACAACCCCCTGGAGAATGACACATATACACTACCTCTTGGAGAATGACACATATACACAACCCCCTGGAGAATGACACATATACAGTACACTACATCCTGGTCTTTTGGTGTTGCTGAGCTCTCTGATGCGTTTGTTTTGATTTTTCAGCAGAATGATGGCTTCACTTTGGATCTCATATTGAGAGTCAACAGCAACAAATTCCAAATTCCCTTTACCTGCTTAATTGATGATGAAATGGGAATTGGAATGGGTTAGATTACATACCAGGGTGGGAACAGTGAAGATCTGAACGGATATAGAAGTCACAGAGATGTTCCGGTCTCGGTCATCATGCAGGTATTCTTTATGAACCTGCTTGTAACACTAAAAATAAAAGAAACAGTAGTATATTTATTACTGATGCGATATTATAACATATCAAAGGCAACAATTAATATCCGTACATTTTTACAGAAGGTCATCAAAAAGCAGTATGCCTACATACATAACTACATAGACTAGACAGACTGATCACTATTAAAGCTCAATAGAGAGACAATGAGCAATGCAAATATTCCCAGGTACATAAAATTACATTATTATTAAATACAGCACATAAAATCACTCACCTTCACAAACTCAATAGCATACAATTTCTTATACTCCATCTCCATGAAGAAACTGCTAAAGATCAGATCATGAAGAATGCTCCTGAAACCTGCAATATGTATTCATATGTATTCACTGTGTACTCTCCGCAGTATAAACAGTTTAGTTAGGCACAGGCCAGTAACTATATATATATATATATATATATATATACACACAACCTGTATCTAACAAACAATCACTTTCTAAAATCATTATTTATTGTTAGGACATCAATATAATGTGGGAGAATAAAACCTTATTGGTGCACACCTTTATGAAGCTTGCCATCACACAGAATTAGCAGTCGCACATAGCACATCTCTTTTGAAGAGGTTGTTAGGTATCGCTTTAAGCAAACCTGACAGAAGATCTGTCTGAAGTCACCTAAAAGAAAAAGAAACAGGCATTTACACTGCACATTTACCAGCTAATGCCAGTATAATTGTACTGTAATTATCCATAACAATATCAATAAGACATAATCAGGCACAACAACTTTCACGACTATCCAGGTCTCCGCATCGGGTATAGTTATACCAGTAGTCTGGAAAGCTTGCATTGCATCATCATAGCTTGTATTTTTGTTAGCCATCAGTAACCAAAGAATGGCTAATGGAGCAGATTCAGACCTTTAGGCACTATTGACTCACGGGTGGGCAAAACCATGTTGAATTGCAGGTGATGTTTTTTAGCACAAGTGTAATAACAGTGTAACAGTAACGCTGGTCAGTATCTGTGTGCAACATGCAACAATAAATATTCTCCCTGCATGTAAACACTGACATTCATTTTACCCCCCTGCAATTCAACATGGTTTTACCCACTCGTGAGTAACATGTGAGTAAGTACGTAAAGTCTTAATCTGGTCCAGTAGTTAGGAAAACTGCCTGCAAAATATACAGATATAAAGTAATACTTACTTGAGTAGGTCATGAGTTTGTTTAGCCAGATCCCAAGACTGCAAGCGCAGGCCTGATGTACCATCACCAGCGAATGTAGCACTTCCACATGCAGAGGCCGCAGAGACACGTTCTCTGAATAGGTCTGAAAAAGAAAACACAGAATAGTCACGTGATTATCAAAGGGGTAAAGTAATCAAAGGGTGTAGTAAATGAGAATGTCTTGTTACCCCAGGGTTATAGACATGTTTCCTGAAGGTAAGGGAGAGGAGTCCCTTAGGGCAGCACGGTTGGTTCAGTGGTTAGCACTCATGCCTAATGGCGCTGAGTTCAAATCCAAGACATGACCTGTGCCTCCCACATCCCAAAAACATACCGTAAGGTTAATTGGCAGCCAACTCAATTGGCCCTAGTGTATGCATAATTGCCCCTATGTATCAATCTCCTATAGAATATACAATAAGACATTTCATATTATTATTAAAAAAAAAACAAAAAAATATTACCATGTTTCCCCGATAATAAGACACTGTCTTTTTTTTTTCAGGACAAAAAAAACACCATAGGGCTTATTTTCGGGGTGGGGCTTATTTTATTGACCTGCTATTAATCCAATCATGGCCCCCCAAGTGCTGCTGACACCTCATTCTTCCCCCAAGTACTTCTGACATTATGTCACCTCATTGTTCCCTCAAGTGCTGCTGACATTATGACACCTCATTGTTCCCTCAAGTGCTGCTGACATTATGACACCTCATTGTTATTTAGATAGGGCTTATTTTAGACAGTTTACTGTAAAATAGGGTAGGGCTTATTATCAGGATAGGTCTTATTATAGGGGAAACACAGTATGTGTCTGGCAAGACATGAAAAACAAAAATCCCCCAAAATTCCCATATATTTCTGTGGTAGCAAGAGAACAACCCAGTAGATGGGGCTATTATACTTTTGTTATTTCCTTTTGCTTTGAATGTTTATTCCTTATTAGGGAACCAGACATGATCAGATTCTCACCAGAGCAAGACTTAGTATTACATAATGTCAGAAAATCTAGCAGAGCCACTATATGTGTGCGATTCCTTCCTCTGCTACACAAATACATATTCATTTAGAATTACTCGCAGAAAAAAGGGTGTGTCTTATAATAAACATCACGCCCTCTTGACCATTTTCCCAGCATGAATTATCTACTCTCAAAATACAATGAAACATGAATCACTAAGAAAATGGAGTATGGTCATATACACCTTATACAGATACAAGAGTATCAGAACTCAAAATAAAGTTATATTCAATATAATATACTGTATGCCATAGTCCATTCACTGGGCCTATTTACTGTTATGTACAGATGTAATTATCCTGTATGGTGCATATCATATATCTTTGATTCTATATAATATAAATATATAAGAATATAAGCACAAATATTGCAGATACATAAAATTTCTAGAAGAATGTGGACATTCATATGACAGTGGCATCTCACGCCAATAACAAGTCAATTCTTAATATTCATTGCTCCCCTCATGTCACTGACATTAGGCCTTAATAAAGAGACACATGGACCTGGGGCTGAAAATGATGAAAGGCCCATTGGAGTGGCCAGTGCTGTGTGCTCAGTGAATAGCACTGCTGCCTCAGTTGTTCGATTCCTGGACATGATCTTATCTGTGTGAAGTTTGTATGGTCTACCAGTGTCTGGGTGGGTTAACTCTGGGTGCTCCGGTTTACTCCCACGCCCCAAAAACATACCTGTGGGTTAATTGGCAGCCGATTACATTGTGCCTAGTCTATGTGTAATTGCCCCTATGTATCAAAGCCCAATCTTCTTTAGAATGTAAGCTTGTGGGCAGAGCCCCCCTGTCTGTACTCCCCACGATATCGCACTACACACACTTTGTGGCGCATAAATAATAAGCACTAATAATAATATTGAAGACTGCAGTGACAGGGGCATTTTTGACAATGGAGGCCTGGGGCTGTAGTCCCATTTGCCCAATGGATAATCTGGCCCTGACTAACAGTACATGTGATTATGGCTGATCCAGACTGCAGAGTAACTCCTCAGAAAGGAGAACGGATAATCCATTTCGCAGAGTTAGGAGATAAGTCTTCAGTCCTCCGCTTCAAGGAATCATTCATACAAACTCCTTTTGACACCAGCCATAAATGCAGTTCATGAAATATTTCTTACTTTGAGTTTTTCTGAGGTCTCTTTGCATTCTTCTAAACCACCTTCTTTAACGGTTATACGTCCCTGTGTGAAAAGTGACAGTGAATAGTACAACAGTGACATGGCAGAAATGTTTTGCATGCATGTATATTGAAAATAGTATATACTGAGCAATGAAGATCAACTGAAAGCATAACCAGGTATAATCGTGTTATACTTGTTAGTGTTTGCATGATCTGAATCTGGTTCAGTGACATTTTAAGGCAGACAATCAAAATGCAGAGAGCAATTATTTATATCCACTTTAATGGCAAATATTAAGTACCATGCAGGGCAACAACTCGATTTTAATACACGCAGTGGTATTAAATCAACCAGCAAAACATACAAAGTAATACTCTAAAATCAGGATAATACTGGTTCAGTCTTATGCAGAACAAACTCCGAACAATCCTACATTCTGCAGCAGACGAAGGTCACAGACACAACATTCAACCCATATTACACACTTGTCCACTGTTAGCAGATGTCCGACACGCGTAACAATCCTCTCGCTGTACACACTCTCCCATTTCTAGCCACACTGCTGTCACTCGCACACATATCAATCTAATCATAGTCAGAGCTACATTTGCTGCCTTTAACGCAGTACAATCGCTGGCTTCTCTTGTCTGGAACCTCATATGATTCAGAGAGTCCGCACTTATCAAGCTGACGATGGTTAAAACGCCACGTGGGCAACATAAACGTATATAATGGCATACAGAAATAATACGGATAGATGCATACAACAACTTTCATATACTCATATATTACATATAAATTTAAATTAGTTGGGACAATGCTTGTGACTTGCTTTTTTGTTAGGCAAACCTATAGAAAAACTCAAAAAAATATTTTTAAAACAAAAACTCCAAATGACATAATAATAAAAAAGAGAATACTTTTAATAAAAGAAATTTAGTTAATTTTGCGCAATCATTATAAAACAAGTATGGGTATAAATATAGAGAACTACTTTTTAATGTTTACAACAAACCTTATAATAAAATACTGATTTCAGCTGTATATTAGATTTAGATTTTACATATGTGCGGTATAAATGCATACTTTACATCCCCTATTTCTCAAGATTGTTCACACGGTCAACAGCAGCGCAGTTACAGCATCAAATATGCAAAGACAGCATTGGAGGATGCAACAATGGAAGGAGAGCTGGAATCCCGGCATGGGAAAGTCACCTAAGGCTCTGTTCACACTATGTCCGTTCATCAGTTTAAACTGATGACAGTGAACTGATGCAAACGGACTACCATTGTTTCCTATGGACACATTTTTGCTTTATTTGAGCACCCTTTGCATCAGTTCAGTTCACTTCCGTTCACCTTCCGTTCATTGGACGGAGGCTTGGACGTAGCATGTAGTAATTTTCAGTCCGCTCAACTGAACGGAAGGTGAACGGATTATAGACGTCCGTCCATTTTTTACATTGAAGTCAATGGAGGATCCGTTTGAACGGATGTACACTATTTGCATCCGTTCAAACGGAAGTGAACGGATTTAAACGGAGTAAACGGATCCGTTTTTAGCCGGATGAAGTCAAACTGATCCGTCCAAAATTTGTCTATTTTTTGCACATTTTGCATCCGTTAATGAACGGATGCAAGTGCAATATGAACGGAACGGATGACGGACATAGTGTGAACAGAGCCTAATCTTTATGGAAGTTTAAAAACAATTTGACCTGACCAGGCGACTGGGATTGGAGGATTCAGGCCGCCATGTGAATGTACACACTTATGTCTGGCCAAGATTGGATGCAGATTGGATAAGTGTATAAGATTAGCAGGATTATGTGTTACTGACCTCTCTCTCCGCTGCACTGGTCAGTGTCTGCGCCTCCTTCATGTCACAGCCCAGGGATCTTTGCAGGCTATATATGAAGTGATCATTGGAGTGGTGCTCATCGCTGTAGAGCATGCAGTAGTAACGATTTGGCTTCTCTGAGCTGTAAGAGAAGAATTTTATCAACAGAACATTATAATCTAGATTTTACAGTTATTTTAACAACAGTTCAAAGATGACCAATGTCATAATATTTTGTTACAGGATACATATGCCTCCAGTGTTGTGATTCTACAGACACGGGGTGTCCCACACACAGCAGAATAAAAATAAAAGGAATCCTGGATCTTGTAGAAAGAAGAATAATCTGAGACAAGATTCAAGGTGCACTACCCTTACTCTCCTACCTGCGGAGTAGATTAGGTAGGTATTCAGCGTAGAGCAGGGCCGGAATAAAGACCACATGGACCTGAGGCTGAACATTTTCGAGGGCCTGTTGCTGTGGGTATGACCAGTGTTGTGTGTTATATGTTATGTGGTGAATTATATGTGGGCCCATTCATTACACTTCATCAAACTGTACCCTGATGTATCACACTGCTGCTGTACAGGAGGGTGGATGTCTCACATTACCCTCAGTCTGCAGGAGCACTCATCTCACGCAGTATTTCATTAGTAATATTATAAGGGAATATGTAGTACAATATGGACTACTGATTTTTATAAAATGTAGAAGAAAGCGGGTTTACTACATAAATACATTTACTTTTGTGTTACAATAGTTATACTTGTATTACTGGCTACAATTTCAATAAAAACCGATGAATAACGTTGTTTTATTAATAATAATAATAATAATAATACTATTATAGTAATAGTATTATTTTTATATATTAAACAAAAACAATGTAAGTCAGGGAATGTACAATGCAAGCATTAATAACATCAGTATAATACCCTGGATTGAGATATGCTGGCAGACACTTTGTTTCCTCCCAGATCAGCATGTCCATGATATATTGTATAACAACAGGGAAAACTTTTCTGGTTTGGGACAAGAGTTCTTCTGTCAGACGAAATCCAGAATCCTGGAAACACACAGAAGCTGTCATTATGCAGATGTGCCATGAGAATAAGAAGCAGTGTGCACAGTGTCACAACCTTAAATCACACATTACCTATACGACTGAACTGAAATACTGATATAATGGCATTTGTATAGGTCATACTTAAATTGATATTAGTTTTATAATTAAGGCCCTTTTACAATGGTGGTGTTTTGCATTTTAACTTGGAACATTCCACTTGTTTGCAAGTTTATATGGATGCGGTCCACAAGTGAACACAAACACTGCAATTCATTAAATAAGAAATGTTATGCGAGAAAAAACTCCTACAATGAAAAGGGAGTATCACACCATTTGTTTTACCAAGGTCAAACAAGATAACCAATATACTCAAAGTTGATGATTTGCATTTGGTTGTGCTTCTATTTTGTGGTTCTATTTTTTATTTTTTTTTTAATGTTTTATTTATAAAGTACCGTTACAGAATGCAAAAAAGAACAACAATGTCAATAAGAATTACAGTGCAGGGAGACCCAAAAAAATGGCTAACAAAGAACAATAATTGCAAAGAGGCGTCAAGGATCCAAACACATAGAATATAGATTTGCGATCAAGCTAGGCAAATGAACAACAAGAAAGGGAGAGAGAAGAAGGAGGAGGGGAGCAGAAAAGGGTAGAAAGGGTAGAAGAGAAAGAGAAAGGAAGACGGATGACCAGCCGTCCGAGAGAAAGAGAAGAGGAGGTAGAGAAGGGGAAGGGGGGAAGGACAGAGGGGAAAAAGGAAGGTCCAATAAGTATTTAAAGGAAAGAAGGGTGAGAGGAGCCGAAAAACTGGTTCCGAGGGGCCCAGGTCTTGAAGAAAGATCCAGAAGAACCTTTCAACACGCAGGTCATAAAATCCATCTTATAAACGTACCATAATCTATCGAGGACGGCTTGAAGCGTGGGGACATTAGGAGTGCGCCAGTGTTTTGCGAACAAGCAAGTAGTGGCGGAAGCAAAATGGGAGATTAGTCTATTTTGGGAGCGCGAGGCTCCAGGTAGAGGCAATAAAAAGTATTGGGGTAATAGAGGAATGTGGAGAGACAACAAGACGGCCAGGAAGCGGTGAACCTCACCCCCTGACCCTGGGACAGTCCCACCATATATGCATATAGGAGCCAGTGGCAGTAATTCAAAATAGGATACAGAACAAGTGGAAAACTTCCCATTTGTGCGTGAGGAATCCATGCAAGAGGAATTCATATGCGTATTAATATGTAATGATGTACACAGTGGACCTGGTTCAGTGGACCACCTCTGACCATGGTGCACACCAGTGAAGATGCACACCAATGAATTAGGCGCATACGGTATTTCGGCTGCACATTTTCAACGTTTCCTCACGAAGTGTGAATCAGGTCCAGTATGTGATGGGTGAATGCCATGTGTTACCTGATCTGCCGGACTAGGCTCATGGATCTTGCAGTATGGACCAGTTTTCCAGGCTTCTGTATCACCGCAGTCACAGAATCCCCCTCCCATTGAGGAATGCATCTGTAAGTTATAAACACAACATTAAAGGCAATGGTATTAGATTAAAAACAAAACAAAAAACTAAACACACACACACACAATTTTGTACCTTGTAGCGATGGGTTTTGTGAACACTGTTCTGGAAACAATCCATACAAAGGACACAGGTTGGATCGATAGCACAGTCCCTGCAATTACATTACCAACTTTAATTAACAAATGACTATACAATAACAATGTACATATACTAAATGCAAGAACGCGAGTTACAGCAAATGACATGTAAATATACAGCTAGTGGTTTATATTGATTGTAACTCAATAAGACTGGAGGAAGTAGTATAAAGAGTTGCCCACAGCTAACGTTTACCCATGTAAAAGGTGGTACTGAACTTTAAGCTGTATGGAGGATGGTTTGTCCCTTCCAGATTTAAGTGCAAAGGACTTCTAAATAGGGGATAGAGCGCTAATGGGAGGACAAAGTTCTATAAGATTAAAGGACAGAGTAAAGTGTAATTCAGTTTTTATTATACTATATGGGATGTGTCCAACTTGCTATGCATTGAGAAAGTTTTAAAGGTCTATATACTCAAGACAACATGACCAAAGCAGCCTCCAGGTTATTGGTATTTGCACTATGCTGTACAACTTTCACCAGCAATCAGATCAGATCAACATCTTATAAGACCAACGCGAGAGTCCTGTAAATGTATGAATCCGCTAACAGGTTAAATTTATCAAGTACCTTTACTCTGAAGGTACTTTTGCTATGGACAAAACTTCTAGTAAAGTAAATATGTTTGATTAATCTAACCCTAAAGACAGTTACGTCTCACAGACACACCTGACCGCCGAGGGGTCCATTTATTATTTATGAATTACCAGGTTTTTATGTAGCATCATTATATTACCTAGCGCTTTACAATTTGCATCAGACAGAATTGGTGGGGAAGGGGGCCCTGCCCGCAGGCTTACATTCCGGTATGTTATTGGGATGTGGAAGGAAACCGGAGTACCCGGAGGAAACTCACACAGACACGGGGAGAACATACAAACTTGAGCAATCAAACATTTATACTCATATCTAATGCTAGAGAACAATAGTTAATAGGTTTTAAATAGTTAAGTAGGCAAGGGCAGAACTTGGCTTTTCTCTTTTGATGTTTGATAGATCAGACTAAAATTTGGAATTTCATGCTAAACACCTACCTGCAGGAATACGTGGTTTCCCCTCCTCGGAAGACTTTGCCACAGAGAGGAGGCGTCTCACTTTCACGTAGCTTCTCCATGAATGCTTTGGGATCCTCTCCAAACAGATACCACTCTAATGGCGTGAGAACATACGCTTGAGCCATCTCCTCCTGGGGCTTCGTCCCATCAGTATATATATGGGTGACATATTTTGCCAAGTGCTGATGAAAGGCTGAGGCAAAGTCCACTGTGTTGTCCAAAAACTATTTGACACAGCAAAACAAAAAGGAGAAATGAAAATAATTAGTCAGACTATAGTCCTAAATATCAGTAATCGCTGTAATTCTAGACAGTATAACAGATATGACAATATGTGACAATAAATTATAAAGACGTGTTTCTGTTTTTCCTGTTCTCTTACTGTGTTTCCCTGATAATAAGACACGGTCTTATTTTTTTCCTTGGTCCAAATAAAAACACCATAGAGCTTATTTTCAGGGTAGGTCTTATTTTAAATAACATTGACAGAGATTTATATAAACAGTACTGCTTTTATCCCCATCATGCCCCCCAGTCCTGGGAAATTCACTAGGGCTTATTTTCAGGGCAGGGCATATTTTCAGGGTGGGGCTTATTTTGGCCGGTTTTACAAAATTCTGTAAGGCTTATTCTCGGGGTAGGTCTTATTATCTGGGAAACACAGGAAACACAGTTGTTATTTAAATATAAATTACACATTAAAATGCTTTAGGTTTTCTTTCATACATAAAGTTCAAAACAAACATCAAGGTACTTCATTCACTACTGCAAATACAAAGCATAGGATAAATCCACTAATTGGACCAGATTCAGACTTTAGGCACTACTGACTTACTCACAACTTACTCAAGAGTGGGTAAAGCCATGTTGAATTGCAGGGGAGGCAAATTGAATTAGTTGCAAACAGTATTAGAGTTGAGAGATGATGTTTCCAGCACAAGTGTAATAACAGTGTAACAGTAACGCTGGTCAGTATCTGTGTGCAACATGCAACAATAAAGTATTCTCCCTGCATGCACACACT
>JABWIB010000156.1:120486-139414 GCA_016617825.1 Platyplectrum ornatum | reverse complement strand
TGGTGGTGGGACAGTTGGTTGTAATAGGGATGATGATGGTGATGGTGGTGGGACAGATGGTGGTAATAGGAATGGTGGTGGTAATATGGATGGTGGTGTGGTGGTAATAGGAATGGTGGTGGTAATACGGATGATGGTGGGACAGATGGAGGTAATAGGGATGCCTGCTGATGAACATGCTCATTTCATTAAAGGATAAGAATTCAGATGAGGATTTTTTGTGGCTTTCAGTGATATTGTTGCAGCCTGTACACATCAAGACTATTCACATTCCTTCCGCATAAGTAATTTCTCCTTTATGAAGCGGATATTGGGCCTCTGCCAAAGAAGCATTTTCCAATTGCTAGGATTGAAAACCCCCAGCATGTGCATGAGTCTTCTGTACTACATCTAATCTCCACATGCTTCAGTCAGTCATGCTTCACACGTAGGGTAGGCCCTGGCTGTTGCAAGTTTATACACAAGTGGTTAATATGTGCATGTGGATTGGCCCAGCTTTTGTGGATACAGTGGGCTGTAGTGCTGCCTGGTCCAGCTTTCCAGCAGCGAGTTTATCGCAAGGGGATGTCACCAGGTGGAGGAGGGTGGCATATTTCAGAGAAAGATGTGTGGTAGGAAGCGATGGCATGCGTATAAACTGGAGGGTGGCATACACTGGATGGTATAAATGGGATATGTGCAGAAGCACAATAAGCAGAATAGCCGCCCAGTAGAAGTGGTGGTAAAGCCTTTACAATTTAATTGAGTCATTTTATATTGTTCTTTTTGCTTGTAGCATTTATTTTATCTGTCTTCATATTGTAGATTCGTTTAACATTGCAGACCTGAGCAACCTCAACAACTACTACAGGTAGAGAACCTGAAAAGTACAGTTATCATTGGGGTATGTGGGATATAATGAGGCATTTTACATCTTGCGTTTAAGACATAGTAATACCATGCCGTCATTTACATGTTTCCTTTTATTTCTTGTTGGGTTTTGTTACTGCTAACAGGAAGCATAACCAACATATAAACTAAACATATACATTGTGAATACAAATATTGCAAGCTGTATTGTACAATATAGTGTATCTCCAGTCCCAGCACAATGTGGTCACTGCACTCAAACACTGTCTTTAGCCAGGGTTGATACAATGATCATTGTTACAGTGTTGAATTTATTATTGTTATTGAATCAAATCCCTTTTAGTTGCTCTTAATGGAGCCATTTGCATTGTCTATGCATTTCCTATTCTACAATGAGTCAACACGATGAACAGTGATCTGAATACAACAAGCAGTGCGGTTACACAAACGCCTGCAATCACTACTCCTATTTGTGGTCTGACTCTTATGACCCAAGTTATGTCATATTCCTCCAATCTCATCATATTTCCTATTACCACACAACATTCAACAAGGGACAGAAGTGCTTGTGATATTCAGCAAATACATTGTATTACATTTATATTGTAGAAAATATTCGGCATGGCAGAAAGAAGGGTCCTTCCACTTTATTCACCGCACTTCCTTCGGAAATTATTCCTTTATCTGTGTTGACGCGACCCTCACTCCAGGACCTAAAAGACCCTACAACTTCTTTGGGATACTTAATAAGGTATTTTACTTTGCAGACTTGGGGACGTGGTGCTTGTACATCTGTATGTTAATAATCAGCATAATTTTTTTTATTTATCTTTTGTTTTATTGTAATGTTAAATATTCCACAATCACAGTCACACTTTCACATTTAAAGCATCATTACCTCAATAATTGTAATATTAAAGCTGCTGCAATAGTGGATGTATATATTTTCTTGGCCCATGACTGTGAATTTAATGCACGAGTGAGTAAGGGCCAGGTTAACAAGAACTAGTAACATATTCAAGCAAAATCTTTTTGTACCTGTATTCCTTTGGGATTGGATCGCTACTTAACTACACAATGAATTAATACTCTTACAGGATCAGATGCAGAAACTGTCCATATTGGCTGCCGAGAGTCTTCACAGCAACCAGTCTCTATGGTTTGGTCACTACCCAACTTCCACTATTGTGTCTGCTTCCCCTGGTGTCCGAACATTAATGAGGTGAGTTCCCTCAAACACTGTATTAAGACATACAGGAACTATTTATACAACCAATATTAGTCATATATATATATATATATATATATATATATATATATGTGTGTGTCTGTGTATAGTGTGAGGACAAAATTGATAGTGGGAACAGAATTTGAGTTCAAAGATGAATATTCGTAGCTGAACTTTAATTTACAGATTACTTGTAAAGCTTTGCAGTATGTGAGTTTAATGTGCAAAAGAAAAGTATTTTCCCTGCATACAAAATAATTAACGTTTTTAATATTTCACCCCTAACATTATAATATGTTTTTTAATTGGATCAGCCCCCTAGAGTCTTCTGTCTTGTGTGAGAGCCTGGACTATTTATGGTTATTTTATATTAATGAATATTAAAGCAACATGCTGTTTTTGGCTCATTGTAGTTGTAGTATCAGCCATAGAAGCCACTGCTGCAATAACCCCACCTTGCTATAGCTAGTGAACTGGTAAGAACTTGAAGGAAGCTACACATTCTGTTCAGTCCATCTCACCACAGGTTCTTATCCCTAGTTCAGCTGTGGCGTACATGTGTGGTCACCTGCACACTCTGGGAGGGCTAGCCCCGGTCCTGCACAGCCAACACCAACAAGGGACCCTGGAGCTGGAACTGGGAGACTGGATGCATAACAGGAGGTATCTTCATTGCATGTATATATGTATGTATTTTTACCCCATATTGACAGCACATTATGTGAACACAGCAGTAATGCCTGCAAGTGTCAAGCTGGACCCCTGAGCGCTGCATATAAGATCCATTTTGTTAGCACTCAAAGGACCAGATTTACTAAACTGCGGTAATGGAAGTGGGGATATTGCCCATAACAACCAATCAGATTCAGTCTGATATTCTCTATTATATCATAAGTGAGAGCTATTTAGTAAAGCTAGCCCTAAATGTTACTTGGCATGGAGACAAACAAACAATGTATTGAACACATTCTTGTATATAATTGTAGTACATCTTCTCTGCTTGAGCTGACCCCTTTGCAATTGCCTTTGCGTTACTCTCTTTAAAGATACCGCATCTTTGCCTTCGACCATGATTTATTCAGCTTCATAGACCTGCAGTATGATGAGTGGCCCGCCATTCTTATTACTAATCCCAAGGCTGCTCTGTATACAAATCCTGCGGAGGAGCCTTTAAAGCGGATCCTGCTCTCCACACACATCAGGTAACCCTTTCTTTATTTTTTGTGTTCTGTACACAGTGTTGTCCCTAGTTTATATTATTACTATACAAAAAGATAAGCTGGCCATACACTATAAGATAAATTGTTCCAATCTTAAGATTTTTCAAGAGTGGGTAAAACCATGGTGAATTGCAGGGGGGGGGGGNNNATGCAGTGTGAATACTTTATTGTTGCATGTTGCACACAGATACTGACCAGCGTTACTGTTACACTGTTATTACACTTGTGCTGGAAACATCATCTCTCACCTGTAATACTGAATGCAACTAATGACATTTACCTCCCCTGCAATTCAACATGGTTTTGTCCACTCTTGAAAAATCTTTCGATTGGAATAATTTATCTTATAGTGTATGGCCAGCTATACAAAAGACTGATACAGAAGGTTAAGATGACCATGCCAAATGCACTTATTATGAAGCAATATGTCTGCACACTGCAGCCTGTGTGTTTGTTTCTAGGAGACAGTTTGTAAATGGTCCTTCTTGCTAGATATGAACAATGTGTTCAACCCTGCGCACATAATACAACAGTAAGCATATGTCATTTACAGAGCTGTGTGGGCCGAAGCATTATGGAAGTCATCTTTTGGCTATAACTCCAATAAATGTAGAACAAGTCAAATTAGTATTTAGTGGAGGGGGGTTGTTTTGGTTTTGGGTTTTTAAACACTAGAACTTTTATTAAGATGAAGCAGATGCAGCGTGGAAAGTAGGTACAAGTAGGTAAAACCATGTTGAATTGCAGGGGAGGTAAAATGAATTAGACTTGGGCTGGAAACATCATCTATCAACTAATTAAATTTACCTTCCCTACAATTCATCATAGTATTGCCCACTTGTAACTTTCCTCTTTTTCCCAAGTCTGGATGAGGTTTGTTATTACTCCATAAAAATAATGCAGTCTTTGCTTCTTTTTAGAATCTTGGCGTTTTCCCCTGACCCCATCACCTCCGTACAGGTGTTCATAGATGGCATTGACATGGGTGAAGCTGAGCACTCATCCGGTCCATTATACGTCTTAGAATGGAATCCGGAAAACTATAGAACCGGTTTACATGAAATAAAGGTCCAAGTGAAGGTAAAGGATAACCGTATAATAATATCCGAACAGTGACCTACAGTAACTTAAATTATTGAACACAGTAGTGGTTTGTTTGTACTATATTACTGTTTTTGTGCAACTGGTGACAAAGTTTAGATGAGCTACACTACACTACAATCAGATTCAAGCTCTGTTCCATTTTACATACTGGAAAATGTGAGCTCAAATCTGTTTGGTTGCTAAGGGCAACATCCACACTTTTCAATCTCTCTGCTTAGTAACTTTAGGCCATAATGCTGATTATATATGTTTATATATCTGTTACAGGATGAAGCAGAAAGAATTCGGGTAAGAAGCCACTTGTTCAGTACACAAGAAGACGTGTCCGTCAACTTTAACCTATTACCATCTTTTATCCTCCTCACTGATCACTACCTCATGGTAAGTTAATCCACGCCAGCTTAATGCAGTGCTTCAACCATGCCATGCACACTGATTCTGTGTAATTCAATTGCATTTTGGTTCTAAATAAAAATAATTATTACGTGTTTGGACACAAGAAATTCAATTCATATATTTACTTTCCTGTACATTATACCTTATCGCTCTGGCCATCTATCTCCTTCCTCTATTTTGAAACAGTTTAACATTGATCACACAATCTACTGTATGCTCATAGTCGGAGAAACATGCAACTGTGGCGGTTTCTGGAGTATATTCTAAAAAAATGTAGAGTGCAGAGAATATGTCAGTAATTGCTCTATAGCAGAGTTTCTCTGGTGTGTACCAGTTACCCATTATGAAATCGGGTAACACTGACCAATCCACTTCTGCCTCCATTGCTTTCTTAACACACATCCCTCATTTATTCTCTGCCATCTGATGTTGGTCACGGATAAAATAAAATACTGGATGTTTACAGCCCTCGAAGCTGCTCTCTGTACCACTAGATAGCTTCATGTACTACAAGTGGTACAAATCAGGGCTCGAAGTGGGGGTGTATACGGGGGTATGCCATACCGGCACTTCTCTCACTGATATAATTAAAAAACTACAAACCTCCATTGACTTCTATTATATTCAGTGTTTCCATACCGCCACTTCTGAATGTCCATACCCCCACTTCTAAATTTCCACTTCGACCACTGGTACACATACCGCTGGTTGAAAATCCCTGCTCTCAATCTATAGTGTATGCTTTGCATTTACCAAACATATGCACATCTCACCTAGCAACATGAGTTACTGTAAGGTTTGTGATCTGAAATTGCACGTGACTGGGACATATTACGTATTCAGAACGCTCTATACAAGAAACACATTTATAAACGACTATGTTACAATGGTTCTGGCATTCTTGTTAACAATGTTTTGTTTATTGAGGGCCTGATCCACACTGCAGTTTATTTCATTCACTACTATAATATTAGTGCACTTGTCACTAACCATTTGTCACAGAACCACCATTTCCATTTTACATTTCAGTATGCTGCTCTGGGGAAAGGGGAACTTCACTGTATTTTGTGCATACACCACCTACCATACTTCTATGGATTGTTTTGCATTTGTGTTTGTACAGCCTCTAAACCTTTAATACTTTGGGTGGAGTTGTAGCAGACACACAATACATTTAGTTTCTACATTTTACCAGTTTAGATCAGACTGATGGTGGTTATATGTCCAATAAAGGAGTTTTGGTGATCATCTTCAGGCGTTGTCTTTCTGGTTATCTCTCCAGGCTCAGATTCTGTTCATTATCATTGTCTTGAGTCAGATCCTTTTACTGCTAATATTCAGAACAAGAAAACCAACAGTACTTAGAGGTAAGTTCAATATCTGTTTATTTTCTAGGGGTTTGTTTTCTTTATTTTTTTACTGTATTTTTACCCACTACTTCATCTTTTAAATGAATTGAAATGAAATGAATTTAAAAATTATATTGCAGCCATATGGCTAATACAGATATTTATTTATTAAATGTATTATATTTTTTTACAGTGATTTGACATGCATATATAATACATTTTAATACATACATTTCTATTTTTTTAATATGTATGATAGAAGACATTGTCAGTATGGACTGGATCCAATCTATTAAACTTCTGAGCGAGTGGGTAGAACCATGTTGAATTGCAGTGGAATTTAATGACATTAGTTGTAAACAGTATTACAGGTGAGAGATGTTTCCAGTCTTATAACAGTGTAACAGTAACACTGGTCAGTATCTGTGTGCAACATGCAACAATGAAGAATTCTCCCTGCATTCAAACACTGACATTCATTTTACCCCCCCTGCAATTCACCATGGTTTTACCCAGTCACTCATAAATTCAATAGTACATAAAGTCTGGACCTGGTCCCGTAATTAATATGTAATCCTTCTCAGCTTTAAATACACCACATCCATTATGTGCAATTCCTCCGCTGTTACATATAAGCTAGCTCATGTGGGAGAAATGAATAATCTAAATAATTTCTGCCACTTGCCATGTCCACATTTTGAAATTATTCTGTACATAACAGTGCTGACCAGTGAAGACTTATAACCCTGTTGTGTTTGGAGGATGCTCTGTCCACATTTCAGTCTCACAAGACATTTAGTATGTATAGTCATACAGAAAATAACCCCTACAATAGTACATAAATCCTTCTATGCATATATTACAATAACACTGACCTATTATTAAGAGAAAGTAGGGTTAAGACCATTTATCAGTTCAGATCACTCCAATATCTTGACCAAATACCAATTGTACTTTAATCTTGTAATGTGCTTTACTTGATGAGCCGGTTGTGTAACTGTTTTATGCCTAGGTCCCCCTGGTTATGTCACACTGGCCTCATTCTCTATGCACGTGCTATGCAAGAACAACACTTTCTATTACGCCATCATGCTGCTCAATCTCTACACTGCAGTGGGTAAGTAGTGTGTACCCTATGGCTTCATTACATTTCCTGTTTTTGGGTCAGAATATTAATAAATAACTATTTTCAGGTCCCTGGTTTGTCGGAGAAATAATTGATGGTCATATGGGAGCTTGCTTTGCATTTGGAGTTGTCGTTGCTGGACATTTCTTAGAAGGGAGTCTGACCTACATGGTGGGAATTGCACAGGTTTGTGATTATTGATTTTTTTAAATGCAAATTAATGCAGACAAAATTAATTATCTTAATGACCATCTCAGGGTTTCTAAATAGTATTTTCTTCATTATTGTTTGTTGAAATAGCTCCCACTATCCTATTACATACAAGAAAATTATTGGTTGCTATGGGAAACATCTCCATTTTTCTTACCTACAGTTTCCTATATACATATTACGTGCCAGTTTATCACATAATGTTCAGGCCTTGCTGCCATCTAGTGTCTAATTGTGATTAAAATCCTGACTTCAAGACTGAATATACTAATACAACTTATTAAAAGCAACATACCAAACTATATTTATTACTGAAATGCTGTAAATAAACAATCAGCTCCAAATAATAGAAAAGTGCCATCCTCATTGCCCAGCGCTTACTCACCAAGAGTCTCCTGGTATTGTAAGGAACTTAAGGGGGCTCATTATGGGCTTTAAGGATTCACTCACAACAATCCAAAAACATAAAAACATTATCTTAAGAGGTAGAAAACTCTTATCCCAGCTCATGCTAGAGCATCAACATTTTCCACACCATAGTATCCAGAAAGTCACACTTTATATGCTGATATAATAGGTAAATATATTTATCTCAAGCCTTTATTTTACAGATGGTGTTTTTTAACATTCCCATGACTGCATACCTGTGCTGGTGTTTACTTTTGCGGTGCAAAGGTCACAGTTTCCGTTCCCACCTGAGACACAGCAGGAAGGTTGTCTGCGTCCCCATACACTTCTTCATGCTATTGCTGCTGGCATGGCAAATCTACTCCTGCTTCTTCCTGATGTTCACTTACGGAACCTTATCGACTATCCTTTCTCCCATGAAACTGTGGTTGGTGGTGGCTACGTTGGTCTTGGGTAGGAAAGTATGGATATTCAACTCCCCTGAACTGAGATCTTATATAGTGGACTTGAAAAACTGCTATAGCACTTGATCTAAAATCGCTTATGCCCTTGATTGATAAATGCCTAGAGCTGGGTACACAGTGGAGTTTTCTGTAACAATGCAGCATCTTGAAAAGACTTTCCTTACAATGTTGTGCCCTGAACTGCATGGCAATGCCTCTATTTTCAGATCCACTGGTGTAGCGTGTACAAAGTGTTCCCATAATTCTCTGCTACAACGTTATGTACATACACAAAGGAGACGCTATGCAGGAATAAGAGGAATCGCCGCACTGATGATCAGGACACACTGAAGATTTCTCTCGACAATTGCAAAAACTTGTATCTTACAAAAGCTCCATTAGAAAATATGAAGCAGTTTCGTGATTCTTCATTGGACTATACACACTGGCAGGATGTCTGAGCTAGCTGCTGGTTATCATGATTAACAATAATCTGTGAAATAACCTTCAGTGTGTACCCAGCTTAAGGGTTTTGGTTTGGTGAATCTGACAATTACCTCCTTCCAATACTTATAAACTGATTACATTACTTTTTAATTACTTTGTGACCAGAACGATTCTGTAAATCTGTTCTTCAGTGAAACACTGCACTGCATCTTATAAGACAAAGCATTCTGTAAATATATTTTATGGAAATCTATCTTGGCATTTGCACACAAATGAAAAAAAAAATGAAGCTGGGTGATTACGTTCTTATTATGGATTATGTAAAAGTCTGTGTAGACACTGGATATGCTGCTTTACTGCCTGGTTTTATGTCTTGTGAATTCTCATATAAGAGACTTCTATGCACATATTGCAGTTATTCAAAGACCTACATTAAAATGAGTTCTGAACAATTTAATGCCACTGTTTAACGCAAAAATGTTATTTATAAGCCAGAATCCTGTGTAAAATCCTTAAACAAACAAATGCTATTATACAAACCACATATGTATTTTCTGCTCCGAAAGAAAACAATGGTTAACCCATTGCATCCCTGTATCAAAAACATAGCTGTATATCTCATGGTAAAGATGGGCTTTTTTTTTGCTTTACGATCTATTATGATCATGTTTTTAAAAAATGTCATGTATTTTGAAGCTGAACCTAAAAGGTGATGTCATTGTGCTTTTGGACTGTTTGGGTCTTCTGACAGGCTGCTCCATGCCACGTGACAATAGGCTGCTTTACTCGCCAATGCTTGTGACGTCTCTCTAAATTCACAGTAGGGCAGGTGAACATTAAATATATCTTTGTCAAACATTTTTACTCTTTACAAATGATATTTGAAATATATAATATCGCCAAATGATTTTGTGTCTTAATCAAAACAGACTGCATGTTTTAAATAATTACAGTGCTCTATACAGTGACAGCATAATTTAAAATGTTCTAAATATAAAATACAATATATATTGGTCTGGACAATGTTTACTTGTAATCAGTTATTCTGTAATGAAGAAAACATATTCAGTATTTGTAAATGCTTTTCTATGAAAAGTGTACAATATTGGAATATCACTTACCTCAAAAATATCTATGGACAATGTTTACTGCTATGTATAGACCATTGTATCACATTTTCTGCCACAGAAACTATTGGCAATGTTTAGAAATTATAATAAATATAACTACTGTATGTAACCCATAGAAACCATCTGTGATTGTCAGGGTTAGTGGAGCTTTGTAACCAGAGTAGTTTCTTGTATCATAGCAGAGCCACATTTCACTGGCTTTACATTTACAGGACCACATAGCACTGTATGACAATGGATAATGTTTCATCACATTGTAAATCCAGCATGTCTTTTCTATGTGCCTGGATGGTTTCTGGGGGAATCTGCTGTACTCATCTGTTTTGTTTGCTAGTGTTTTTATTGAATATTCTAAAATTAAATGAATAAGAAGTTTAATAATATGCGATTCCTGGTCATTATTTCTTAATGTTAATAAGCTCTATTTGTTTTTAGTTAGACCTGTACTGTATTATAATTAATTATTTATTATTATTATTAATTTTTATTATTATTAGACTGAATGCAGAATTAATTGCATGCATGACCAGCGTCAGTATCTGTGTGCAAAACTGTTACACTGTTATTAGACTTGTGCTGGAAACATCATCTCTCAACTCTAATACTGATTGCAATTCATTTAATTTGCCTCCCCTGCAATTCAACATGGTTTTACTCACTCTTGAGTAAGTTGTGAGTAAGTCAATAGTGCCTAAAGTCTTAATCTGGTCCAATGTTTATTATACTTGATAGGCTCCTGCTCTTGTAACTCTATGAAGGACAAAACCATATTTTTATTTTTAAACAGAGGGATGCTGTCGTTGCCCAGGCACTTCTCTATGGATGCTCTACATCCATGGTTCTCAAACTGTGGGTCGGGACCCCAGAGTGGGTCACGACCACATGTGCATGGGGTTGTGACTCTCAGAGAGACCATCTTCCAGTTGCAGGTCAGGAGCTAAGGAACCCACTGGCGCCAGGCGCTAGTGGGGTGCCACTGTGATACAATTAATTTGTCACATAGGGTTGCCAGTTGTCATAATGCACAAATAATGTAATGTCCAAAGAGTTAAAGGGGACCCCCCCAATTAACCCATAAAGCTGTATAGTTTGGTACAAAAACATATACTTACCACTGTTTAATGGTTTGGCGGTAACTTGCTGGGGTCGTGTAAAATAGTTTTTGTGTCAGATGGGGTCCCAGAGCAAAATAGTTTGAGAACCCCTGCTCTACATGATTACTGTATATACATTATATTATAACATAAAATCATGGAAAACAATTCAATATCTTCTCTTTAGAATGATTGACAGTGAAAGGGTTTATTTGGGAAAGAATCACCAGTGTAATCCTTTAATAACACTCCTGAAATACATAGAATAAATCAATAGAATTATTATTCATTCAGAAAAGAAAATAAGAGCCATCCTCACTTTAATGAATGAGGTGATTCCCATGTATTACACTAGAAGAGTTATTTAGATACTTGTACAATCTGTTTTCCAATGTTTCCTCCTTTCATCATTGACAGGAAAGCACCTATAAAACAATACAAAGCCACATAATGAATGACATTTACTTAGTGTATTTAGTGCCATTTATCCAATAATCTATAGTCACTAAAGTTCAGTTTCAGCGTTTCTAATGACACAGAGTTTCCATAGATAAACGTGTTACAGAAAAATGAAATGCTACTGAAAGATACTACACTAATTATTACACATTTGACATGGTCTCTTAACCTAATGGATTCTCCCTAGACACAAATATGCCGAAACATTCTACAGTTGAATGCTGTCAGTCATAGCGGTAAAGGGGCTGATTTAGGATTTGGGTCCATATTGGGGATGTTGCCCATAGCAATCAATCAGATTTCAGCTGACATTCTCCAGTATGTAAAATAAAACTGGGAGTTAGAGTCTTATTGGTTGTTACAGACAATGTTGCCACGTGTTCATTCCCACAGTTTAGTGAGTATGAAGTTACTGTACAGATAGCTACAAAACAACAATGTTACAATGTGAAGGGGATAAATTCTATTATACCCCGTTATAGCCAGCTATGTAGTGTTCACACCGAATGGAAAAGTCGGATAGGACGGCAAAACCCCTTTTAAAAAACAGGCTCTGAACACCAGCTTTCACTAGCCGGCTTTTTGTAAATGGAGCGTTCACACTGAGTTTAGAAGCCGGCTTTTTCATGAAAAAAGACAGCTAATTTGAGGTAATGTGAACAGAGTATTATTTTGCTTGTGGGGAAAATGATGCCTGATGTTGTTTATTACTCTAATTACTTCTAATTAGAGATGAGCTACTCAACACCTTATCTCTCTACAAATTCATCACCCCCCTGATCATGTTTTTTTTTTTCCAAGTAGATTTTCTAGATGTTAGTATGTTCATACATGTAGGTGAATGCTGTTAAATGAGCATGAGAAAACTAATTTAATATGGCACAAAATATTGATATATGCCACATATATGTGGCTGTTCGGGTTTGCTAGTTTGTTCAATGAAGCCGCTGGTCTTGTTTACCACAGGGAACACTTACCCTCAGGCAGCGCATGAGAGGAACTCATTCCCTATGCACTGTAGCAGGGAAAGTACCACTTTACCAGTAGTGAAAACGATCGGGGTATGTCATCTGCTTCTGAATGCACCATTGTATATACTAACAACATTGCTGATAGCTGTTTACTGTATATCAATGCTCACTGTTGCTGTATTACGATGCATGGCCACTGCCAGGTACATAACAAGAATCAGGGACTAGGAATGATACTGTGAACTGTGTATTCTGCAATGATCATAGTAAAAACATTCAAATCTTCATTTGACAATGTCCTAATCTCAGCGAATCAATGGGGAAGTATGTAGATCGGCAGAACTTTCAGTTGTGTAGGAAATCTTTTTTAAGAAAATGTTATCTTGGACATTTCTTCAGTGTGTGCCAGCTTTCTAATTCATTTATAATCTACATTCCCTAACCCACTAATGCTGTTCATTTAATACAATAGGAGCTGTGTTGGTGTTTAAAGCATGTGCTACCATTGTCGAGCTGCGTGTATTCTGTGATTATTCCAAATTTGCACATGCATGCAGCTCAACAACACTCACATTTTACAAGCAACTATTTATTATCACTAATACCCCGTTCACACAGAGGTAGTAGTAGGTAGGGTAGTAAGCTCAGTGTGAATGTGAAATTACTACTAACTACCCCTGGTTCAGTGTGAACAGTGTTGACCAGGGTAGTGAATTATCAGGGTAGTTTGTGAATTGCCAGGGTAATTCAGCACTGTGAACAGGGTTAATTACCAGGGTAATTTAGATCCACAGCTAACAACCCTGCTCATTAAAAACAGATTTATCAGGGTAGTCTGTGTAAACGGGGTATTACGGAGAACACAATTATTACAAGTTTCAGGGATTACAAACTGGCCATTCACTACAACGATTTTAGCCCAAATCCACGATTATTGTGTGTAATTAAAGTGTGTGGCCACTTAAAAAAAAAAAAAAAAAAAACAGCGATAAAATGCCTGTATGATATCATTTTTTTTTTATTAAAAAGATAAACAAAAACCACATACTTGCCTATCTTACGCATGGCAGGCACTGGAGAGGTGTCCAGCTGCTCCCCCAGCGCTTCCTCTACGAGAGGAAGTTCTATATGCTTGCAGGCGCCCCGTCCAGCTGAATATAAGGGTCGCCTGTCACTCAAAGCACAACTTCCTCTTTACCTGGAGAGGAGGCACCGGGGGAGCAGCTGGGCACCTCTCCAGTGCCTGCCATGCCTGGCAAGGTAAGTATAGGGAAATATGTGCACCCCACTAGAACTATATTGTTCTACATGCATTTGCTATGGCTAGATGGGGCTTGATATCATCAAGTCCTGCCCATTCATAGTATTGATCAGGACTGAGCCAGTGATTTACTAAGAGAACTGTCCAAAATTCTGGAGACTCAGCACCCCTGGTCTGAATCTGTCACAGACCCATAGCTTTACTAACTCCTCCAAAAATGATAAAATCATTTATGAGGTTCAAAGCCAGGAGCTTTTTCCATTCCAAACAGTTTTGGCATTGCAATATCATATAGTATAAAGTATAATTTTCTAACTCCTACAATCCAATAGTAACGATATTCTGCTATTTCAGATTAAAGCACATTTTCTTACCAGCCGTGTTCTCAATTCCATACACAATAGTTTCCTTCACCTGCACAGAAGACACAGAACAGGTAACATCAATGCGTGTCTAATAAAATCAAGACATTTCCTACACAGTGTTAAAGAAAAACTTTGCTAAAAGGCAACAATGTGTATTCTGTCATCTTCATCGCCAGAACAGCTTGATGAGCTACAGCTTGTACTCCCGCTGTCATCATGATCTGGGTAACAGTGTTACCGAGTAGAACAGATTCAGCATTACATAATATGTTAAGGGATTAGGGAGAGGATTTTAAGAAATAGCATCTTAGATACGCCATGATTTTGGCTGTGGAGAACTTATTGTTAGGACACACCTTAGTTAGCAAATGTGTATTAATATGCATCTATTATGTAAGGAGGTGGAATTGAACCCTATAAACCATGTTGCCTCTGTGGAGGAAATAGGTAAGTAAATTAAAGCTAGCAGGGTATTGATTATAGATAGAGATAGGGATCACAATATATATAGATAGATAGATATATATATATATATATATATATATATATATATATATATATATATATATATAACATATGCATGTTTCATAAAGAGGAAGGGGGGCAGTGGAAGTGAAGGGTAGGTGCGACTTTGCTTAGGGCGCCCTGGTGACAGTGGCTGCATCCAGACCACAAAAATTGCATTCTGTGAGCACTGTATACACAACACAATTTACGTATTAGTCATAGGGGAGTGTGTTCATACTCGAGGTAGGGTAGGGTTGTAGATTGTATAGTAAGGGCTGACTTCAGCTTTTATGTACAATACAGACTACCACACTGCCTTAAGCAAAAGCAGTGTGGAAGTCTTAAGGTAGGGTCCATATTCCTCTACATATGGTGGTCTAGTGATCTTAGAGAGAGGGGAATAGGCCTCTGCAAGCAAAGTAATTCCGAATTCAGTTCATATATGCTCCCAAGTTAAACTTAACTGGTGTGTATACTCTACTATACTAGTTACACCTTCCGAAATAAGATCATATGGAATCTGTACTGGTTATTCTCTGCGCGTCATATTATCTGATTGAATACAATTTCATATCTGTCTCTCCCTTATATTTATTTATCTATCCTTTATTTCATGTTGTTTATCACTATGTATGCTTTAGTACTATAACCTGTTTAGTTAATGTCAACCTCTTAATCTTTGGCAATACATGAATTACCTTTAAGAGAATATCCACAAGAAAACCAGGGGGTATATTTACTAAGCGGTGAGATTTACTAAGCGGTGAGAAAAGTGGGGATGTTGCCCATAGCAACCAGTTTCATTTTACACACTGGAGAATGTGAACTTGAATCTGATTGGTTGCTATTGGCAACATCCCCACTTTTCAATCTCACCACTTAGTAAATATACCCCCAGATCTGAGGTCATTGGTAGCCAAAAATTCACTAAAGTTGGATGCAGACCAGGGGGTAGCTTCACTAAACCACCGAAAAGGAACTATAGAGATGTCGTCCATACCAACCAATCAGATTATAGTTGACATTCTCCAGCATGTAAAAGGAAAGTGAGAGCTTTAATCTGATTGGTTGGACAAGATCTCATCACTTTCCCATAGTTTAGTAAATCTAATCCATAACAGTTTGCTTCAGTTGCATTGAAATGAGCACGTAAGTTCCTGGAAAAGAAAGTCCTGCATCTGCAGATTCCTCCAAATCTTCCACGCCAATATAAACTGGAAACCTGGATGCTTACCATAGTTATTTTTATTACTGCAGGTGTGACATGTATCTATACATTGTACAAATTGCTGGATTTTATCCTTATGCAACAAACACTCCCAGTTCCATCTGTTTCCATTTCCAACCATACCCGGTGGCAAACAACGTGATTCTTTTCATGTTGTTATATAATGGGTATTACAACCTAGCAATGGCTAGTTTACATACCTTTAATTTCTCAGTTTTCAACCACTGGCTGAGTTGCTGAGTACCCCACTCAAATTGATCCATGTAATTCAGAACCATAAATCTTTCTCTGGGAAAAGACACATAAATATGTCCAGTATGCAGCTATGTGGTATGGTAACAATGAAGAAATGAGAGATAGTTGTATTAGTTGATTTGCTTCTCATACATGCAGGAAGGATCACAAAGTTTTCAACTTTTTTCTTAGAACTTTTTTATGCACAACGAATAACATAAACTTAGATAACTCATGATATGAGAAGTATAAGATATCTTTCAGTCGATTTCAGGCACAGTACTCAGAATTGATCCTATTGCACTTCATCATACTTGTGTACTTCGGTTTATTCTATTTTAATAAGTTTTGAAAGTTTGAGTAAAAAAAGAAACAAAAAACATTGACAGACATAACATAATTAAGCAGCAGCCTTGTTTTCTTTCAATAAGCTAATAGCACCAGTCACCAACCTTGTAATGTTCTTTTCTCTCAGTGTGGCCTCTGTCTGAGGAGGCAGAGGAGGTGGATAAGGAACATCCTTGTTATATTGGGATATCTGACCACATAAAATAACATGGCTGTTCTTCTTCATCTGCGCACAACAACAAAATGTATTTGGATTGTAATTGGCAAGCAGGAAATCACTTTCTCTAACAGCATCGGATTCTCATTATCTTCTTTATGGACAAAAGCAATTTCAGAGACTTCTATATGAAATAGATGTTATGGTTTAATGACTACACAACACGTTATTAATGAAAGAAAAACAGATTGGCTCACTGCAATCTAAATTATACTTGTACATGTTTAGTCTAAAGCAGGGGTAGGCAACCTGCGTCTCTCCAGGTGTTGTCAAACTACACGTCCCAGCATGCTTTGCCAGGTATTAACTAGGTCTATGCAGTTAAAGAATGCTGGGACTTCTAGTTCAGCATAGAGGGTGGTGGTATATTGGGGTAAGGCAATCCTCTAAGTCAGGGTTAGGCAACCTGCGGCTCTCCTGGTGTTGTCAAACTACAAGTCCCAGCATGCAACGCAGTACATGCAAATCAGTACAGATGATGCAGTGTCGGCCATGAAATCAAACTTGAAAGCCTAAATTTACTAAACTGCGGGATTGGAAAAGAGGGGATGTTGCCCATAGCAACAAGATTCCAGCTCACATTCTCCAGTATATAAAAACTGGAAACTGATAGCTTGAATCTGATTGGTTGCTATGGGCAACATCTCCACTTTTCCAATCCTGCAGTTTAGTACATTCGTCCTGGGAGTCAGTAACTACTAAATAATACATACATACAACAACCGGCATAGTACAGGGTTATAGGGAAAGTGGGACTATGACCCAGAAAGTCATCTGAATAGAGACAGGAAATTCAGGGGAGGTAAATCTCATTAGTTGCAAACTGGATTAGAGTGTAGAGATGATGTAATAACAGTGTAACAGTGACCTCCTTCATCACTCTGCTATCATTAGCTGTAGTACTATGGGCCGTTTTGACAATGGAAGCCTGGGGCTCCAGTCCCATTAGCCCCACTGTTAATGTGGCCCTGATTATATAGTAACATAGAAGTTAAAGTCATTGACAAATCTACCCATTGATTGACAGTGTTTTTGCAAGAATAGTAGAACCATAGGACACAAATACTTCTAAATAGTTCTATGTAACAGGTCCAGAAATGTTGCGCTATTACCTACCTGACTGATAATAATATCACTGATCTCTCCTCCAACATTGTCAAAGTACACATCCACGCCATTTGGACAGCATGTTCTTAATTTGTCAGCAAGTCCCTTTTCTTTGTAATTCAATGCATGATCGAAACCCAAATCCGAGGTTAAGAGAGAACACTTTTCATCAGTGCCACAGATGCCCACAATGTATGAGCAGCCAAGAATTCGCCCAATCTACAACACATTTATAGAATGAAAGAATTTGGCTATAATATAAATGAACTATATATACCCACACACAAATAAATGAAATCATTAACAGAACATAAAACAGATCAACATAAGTTATTATTTAGCAAATGAATGAAATGCCACCGGGGCTGCAAACAAAAACTGATATTTACTTTATATCCGATTTTTCGTTTTATTTAAAATCAGATAAAAAAAAAAATTCAAATATTATTTTTTTTATTAAACAGTTTAATTTTGGATGTTTACATCTTGTTTTAGTATGTCTTTGGCTATGTCCTCAGAAGAAAAAGGCTCTGTAGCAAGCAACCAGCTTAGCTGCTTTTTCATTTACCTGTATGCATGTTATGGGTTGTACAAATGTGTATGTTTGATTTAAATCATGCAACCCTGGATTTTAATGGTTTGATTTAAATCATGATTTCATCATTTGAATGAAATAATCCGATTTAAATTGTGCAGCTCTGCATACCACTCTAAAGTTTCTAATAACAGGCCCAGATTCCCTATGTAAAGCATTTGCACTATCAAGACATGCAAACACTCCCACGTGCAGTGGCATTTGACAGCAGGTTTTGTCTCAGTAGCATGGAAAGTCTGCCAGTAGTCTGGAAGTCTGATTGGTACACAGAGTAAACACTAAGAGGAAACACAGAAAGCTCTGCCCTGTCACTCAGTAAGACGTGTCATTCCTCCTGGTTATTGAAAAGGTTGAACATTATGAACTCGCACGAAAAAGCGACTGAACATATACCCAAATGTGCAACATTTATCAGTTTCTTCATTTGTAGCACAATGGGAAGATTCAGATCTTTAGGCAATAATGACTGACTCAAGAGTGGGTAAAACCATGTTGAATTGCAGGGGAGGTAATTGTCATTAATTGTAATCAGTATTACAGGTGAGAGATGATGTTTCCAGCACAAGTTTAATAACAATGTAACAGTAACGCTGGTCAGTATCTGTGTGCAACATGCAACAATAAAGTATTCT